>PVKM010051859.1:0-10372 GCA_004027735.1 Carollia perspicillata
CCAAGGGCAATGAAATTCCATAGACCCCTCCATTCCTGAAGGCTTACCTTGTCCATGTAGACAAAGAAGAGGATAAGGAGGATCAGCTCTGCTAGGAGGATGATCAACAGGACGATGAAAAACTGGAAAGAGAAGGTGCAGGTGTGGCACACAGTGGCAGTTGTGGCCAGGAGTGTGGCACAAACAAGGACAATGGCAGGGAGGCAGGGGACAGAAAACAGGTAGCCGGGGCTTCCCAGGTGCGGAGAAGCACCTACTTCTGAGGAAACCCACATTGGAAGGGGTAGGATATTAAGTCGACGCCAATCAAGGACTGACAGAGCCAACCAGGGCAGAGAGAGCCAATCATGGGGAAGAGGAATGTGGCTGGGCAAAAACACGTTCTGGAAGCAATTTCCCTGGGCTCAGCTCACGTTCCCAGGCCTTGCCTGTGGCTGTGACCCAAACACAGGGTGATCCAAGCTCAGCGGGCTGGGGCGTGGGGTCCAACTTACACTGAGGAGGAGGCACTTGTTTTCCTTGATGGCCCCTAGGCAGCCGAGGAAGCCCGTCACCATGACAATGGTGCCTATGGCGATGACCAGGTTGGCTGCAGACAGTGAAGGGAAGCTGGGGGAGAAGGTGGCAAAGTTGCCTTGGGACACGGAGAGCCAAATGCCCACTCCAAGCAGCCCACAGCCACAGAGCTGTAGAGAAAGGAAAGCCTGTTAGACTGGTATTGCTGGTGCATTCACCACGGGGGGGACTTGAAAGACGCATATCCCCACCCCCTACTCAGAGACATGAAAAGGGTGAGAACCGGGCTACTGGCCAGACACGGTACAGCTTCAGATCATGTCCGTGATATGACCCAGACCAATCCCTTTAGTCTCTCCTTGGCTCAATCTTCCCATCTGGCAAACAGGGTTATACAACTTCACCAGGGTCACTCTGAGGATCAAATTAAATGAGACACAGGGAAAAGCATGTGGCAAAGACTGCAGGTCCCAGATGCATGTGAGTGGCTGCAGGTGGTACTCCACTTGGCAGGGGAGAGGCCCTAGCATTCAGGAAAGAGTCCAGGGGACGGGGGCATGGTGGTCAGGGGAAGCTATAAGGACTTATCTCTGGGACCAGGAAGAGAATCCAGAGTCCAGTTTCTCGAGCCACACCTTCCAGCCACTGTGACCTGTTGCCCTGACCAGCAGGGCCATTTGCCCACTGTCCTCAGGAGGCCGAAAAACACATTTCCCACAGACAGGAGAAGAAAAGGACTGGTTGGGCTGGTGGAGAGGCTGACTGAGGGGCTGGCCAGTGAGTAGGGCATAGCAGCCATCACTGCCTTCGCCATCCATCTGTAATCCAGCCACCAGCACTACGGCCTGGAAAACCAACTCCCCAGCAGCACCCCTGGGGCCGCCGATATCCCTCCTTTCACCCGGGGAAGCTTCGGTCTCATTGGCTGCAAATCTCCATGTCTGCCTTATTTTATGCTCAATATAGCTGAAACACCCCTCCCTCCTGCAGCTCGGGGGAAGTTTGCTGAGTGTGAGAAGCCAACCAATCAGTCAACCAATATTTATTGAGTACCTAGAGCACACGGCATCTTGTGCCAGAAGAGCCACAACAGCTTTAGAGACCTGCCTTCCCCGGGCCTCCAGTACCCTGGCAGTACACACTGGTGCCAAATAAATGGTACAGGAGTTCAGAGGACACAGTCATTGTCCTGGTCCAAGATGCCAGTGGGTGGAGACAGTCCCTCAAGGATGGGGAAACTTGGGGCAGGTAGAGGGCAGGAATGTTCCACGCAGGTGAAAGTGCAGACATAAGGGCTAGGGAGGCCAGACATGGATCTGATGCCCGGCTCCAGCTGGTCCTGGTTGTGCCACCTTGCAAGCTCCTTTTATGCTAAATGAGAATAACAGCACCCTGGCTGTCATTCTCATGAACCTCCTGGCTCATTGTGAGAATTTACAGGGAAGCAAGCATAGGAAGTGGGTAGCAAGGAGTAGGTCTGGCCTCTGAAGGCATTTACTGAGTGGTTCCTGTGTGCCAAAAGCGGTGCTGTGACCCCCCGCCCTCCGCCAGGAACCAAAGCCAGAGAGGGGACACGGAGGCACCAGCAAAGACAGGGAGCCCGCAAACCCAAGCTGAGCCCCTACTTAACAAGTGCCGGGCCCCCTCTGAGTGCCAGGGGAGTCGGTAAAGGCCTGGCCCTCATGAAGAGGGAGATCCCACAGAGGATGCAGATTACACAAGCAAACATCTCATGGAATGCCAGGTGCTGCTATGTGCTGTGAAGAAAACTAAGGATGGTAAGGATTTAGGAAGTACCTGGGGACAGAGTGCTCATGGAAGCCCTCTCAGAAAGATGGCCTTTGAGTAGGGACCCAAATAAAGAGAGGAAGTGAGCCACACAAATACCTGGGGGGAGAGTGTTCTCACAGAGGGAACAGCAGTACAAAAGCCCTGAGTGGGGAATGAGCCTGGACGGCCACAGAGCAGCAAGGTGCCCCTGTGTCTACAACAGAGTGAAGGAGGTGACAAGTGGCAGGGGACCAGTAGGCGGGGTGGCAGGGGATACGTGAGACAGGACCTTGCAGGCATCAGGACAGAAAATGCGGGCGCTGTTATACAGGATGGGAAGCCTCTGGAGCTGGAGAGTGACATGATTTATGTTTTCAACAGACTGCTCTGGATGCTGCTGGGAGAAGAGACCGGCAGAGGGCACGGGGGGGGCTGGGGCGGCAGTTACGAGGCTACTGCAATGCTCAGGTTGGTGGCGGTCACAGCTGGTGGCCGTGGAGGACTGGTCAGCAATGGTCCAATTTGAGATATATTTGCAGGGTAGTACTGACAGGGCTAGCTGGACTCTGAAGAATGAGTAGGGTGTTGATGAATGGGGAAACAAAGGTGGTCCAGATTGGGCATGATAAAGAAGTTGGAAAATTCCCACATATTACTACACCAAGACTGCTCAAGGAGTGTGGGACGTGGGAGTTAGGTAAGTGGAGCAGCTGCCTGGGTCCCCCACCATGGAGAGGGGTTCTGCGCCTCCTCTACCCTTCAGCAGCCCCCTGAAGAACTAGGGCAAGGCTCTTGAGATGTGGGCACACTCAGGCCCAGAGCATCCACCCAATGGGGGCATCTCTAGCTTTGCCAGGGGAATAACTCCCACAACCACTAGATGGCGCTTCAGGCCGGGTCAGAAGCTCTGGGTTTGCCACGGAGGTGCTGACACTTTCATCCAGTTTGTCACTAACTTTCTTCAACTTGGTCAGTATCTATGCTGCTGTCTCAGTTCTTCTTTCATTAATCATATGGAAATTCATGATCTTCATAGGGAATATTTATAGCTCTAAAAGCCTGGAATGACTAAGAGGAAAACCCGCCGCTGCCAGGTCACTCAGTGCAGGTAGAGGAGCCTACTACAGAGAGCGGAACTCAGCCTCCTGGAGCTGCAGGATGCCCCAGCCGCTGCAGCTGCAGACACCAGGGTCTCCGGGCCCCTCCCCAGAAGACAGTTCTCATGGGGAGTGGGGCCTTGTGCAGTCTCCTCTGTGCCTCCATTCTCCATTTCCCTCCAGGGGGGAACTGATGTGAATTCAAGGAGCCTCCGTCCGGGAAAAGCTCAACCGTTCAGAAGCTCCCAGGAGCCAGTCATTTCTCTGACTCCACACTGCACGTTCTGTAACTTGGCCTGCAAGCCTCCCAAAGACCCAGCAGCAGCCTCCCTCCAACACCTTGAGGAAAGGAGCTGGGGTCCTGTAGCCTATCTGCTTCCCTTCTCACTTCCTGCCTGAGGCCCCACAAAGCCCCAGGTTTGATCTCAGGTGAGACCTGTGGCCTACAGGTGGGGCAACCCACCAGCCGCCTGTACCTAAGTCTGGGGTTAGGGAAAGGCATCACATACAATGTCTGCTGAGTGAGTGAGACCCCTGTCTCTCTTCCATATCCTCGGGGGTCTCTGCTGAGAGGGACCCTGTGTCCCCATCTCAGATGACCCAAAACCAGCACAGCCTCCAGGCAGGAAGAAGACACAAACATCAGGCCCTGTTTATAGGTAAGGACACTAGGAGGGGACAGGCGATTGTCACATTGCCAGGGTGGGCCCAGACCTGGTTCCCTGGCGTTTGGTGAAGAGCCCTTGCACACTCCCACTCCTAAGAGGCTGCATGCACACAGCCCAGGCCATCGGGGGAAGAGCACCGAGACCCTGCCTTCGCCCCCGTCTCATGCCCGGATCCCAGCCACGCTCCCGTCCCTGCCCCAGACCTCTGTTTTTCAGCCCAGCCTACACTGGGCTGCCTGAATCCTTTCTCTAAAATGCTTCTTTCATCATGCTGTTCCCCTATGTGATCTTTAGACTCTTTGAGACTGGGCCTCTCTGAGGCCCAATTTCCTTTAAAATATGGGATTTGGACTAGAGAATTTCTGAGGTCCCTTCCAGCACAGGTTTAGCCAAGACTGAGACACGGTGCTCTCATCTCCTAGCCCAGAGGTTCTCACCCAGGAGCAATTTTGCTTCCCTGGGGACACCCGACAATGTGTAGAATGCTTCTGGTGGACACAACTTGGGGAAGGGACTGCTACTGCATTCTAGTGAGTGGAGGTCAGGGGTGCTGCTAAACATCCACAATGCATAGGACTGCACCCCCGCCCCAAGACATAAGGAACTGCCCAGCCCCAAATGTTAACAGAGGAGAAAGCCTGCCCTAGCCCCACCCCATGCCAGGTATCCTCCATCAGAGGAGGAACCTGGTGTGTTCCCTTTGAGGGTGGGGCAGTGTCCTGGCTCTGAGAGGCTCCACACCACACGAGAGGAGAAAAGTGCTGGGAAGACTCCAGCCGGGGAGCTCTAGAGGGCCAGAGCAGGAACAAGTAAGTGGCCAATATCTGGTACATGGCCACGGGCAGGAGGGAGGAGTAGACAGCAGAAAAGGTTTGCTGGGCAGGGGGGCAAGAAGACAGACAGGAAGCCAACATCCGAGGGCAGAGCCGGGGGTAGGGAGAGGGTGAGGCGGCCAAGGGAGAGGGGTGGAGCAGGGAGGGGAGCTGCCTCACGCAGAGGGTGCCAAGCACAGGAAGGAGGCAAGGTCTGCAGCGGCACAGCCAAAGATTAGGGCCAGGGAGCTCAGCTGGTGGCATTCGGGAAAATTCCCTTCCAAAACCAGAGGGTTGTCTCAGCTGAGATGACCGAGCTATAGTCAGCCCCAGGCAGGAAGAGACTGGGGCGAGGCAGGGTGACTCAGGGAGCCAGGATCCTGTCCATGCTAGCACCAATTGACCCAAGGTCACCAGCTGGGTCTGGTCAGGAGCTGGCCACCCTGCCCTTGTCCCTTCCTCCCAATACCCAAGGGCATTTCTAAATACTTTCAATTCAGGGCTCCAAATAAATCCACATCAAAACTTGAGAAAAGTTCCTACCCTTGCATTTGCCTGTGGCCTTGATCTCTGTGAAGGGTAGCTGGGATTTGGGTCTGTTCTGTTCGTTGCTAAATACTCAGAGCCAGAACAGTGCCTTACCCTTGGCAATGCCCTTGGGTCTCCATCCTTATAGACCCTTCTGTCTGGGCCTCTGCAGAGGGCCATCTCAGGACCTTCCCGTCCTCTGGGGTGCATCCACCAGGTGCAGGCACTGAAGCTCAGGGCCAGTGGGGCTTTGGCCAAGCGGTGAACAAGAACTCCAGACTCACCTCATTCATTAAGCCTGTTGTAACTAGCCAGTGTTCCCATGGCATTTTTCCTCATCTTCAGTTTGAACCATATTGATTTGGAGTTTTAATATATGCTCCTGCCATGTATCCTTATGTATTTTTCATTCAAGCATTCCCTTTCTCTGGGGGTAAGGCCCATAATTTCCCCTTCAAACCAAGCTCCTCCTGAGTTTCTGTCCCCATCTACACACTGCTTAGAGCTCAGAGACAGCCACTCCCTGTGTCCCCTCATAACTGCCAGCAGCCTCTATCCCCTGTGTGGGCGTGGCCCTCCCGGGGGTGACCTCCTATGCCTGGGCTGAACCCAGACTTGAGTACATCAGGGACCAACCTTCTGTGTGGACTGATGCCCGCCCTCATTAAATAAAACGCCAGCACTTCCAGGGCCAAGTTCATGTCTCATCTACTGCAGGGCCCAGGACATGCTACATAAATATTGGACGGATGGATGGATGGAGGGATGAGGGTGGAGAGCCCCTGAGCAGAATGCAGCCTGGGCACAGGACCAGACCCAGCACAGAACCCACCTGAAAAGAAGCCCCACATGCACCCCTCTTCTCTACCTCTATTACAGAACCCCAGTGCCCTAAGCTACTTCCACTTTAGCCGTCTGACCCCTCAGTTGCCTGTAAGTCCCCTGCTTCCCTTGCCCCAGCCACTCTGGAGCCCATCACACCCTCTGGCTGTTCTCGTCCTGCTGCCTGATGCATCTCCACAGACCCCTGGGCCCAGCCCCTGCCGCCATCCAGCTCCATTCCCTCTTTACTTTGCAGGAGCTTTTCAAACACGAGGTCTCAGCACTCCCCGACACTCTTTATGAGCCAGAGCCAAGTACAATATTTAATGGTATTTAATAAATTAGTGGATGTGGAAAATAAAAAAGAAAACCAAAGAGACTTTAATTTCACAGCCTGGCATGTGGCTAGTAATGATGCTACCTGGCCCTGGAGAAGCCGGCCTGCCAAGAGCTCACCACGGGGAGAAGGGGCAGCACATCAGTGCCGGGGGTGGGGCTGCTCCTTTGTGTTTCGGGTGCCCCTTGCCTCCAAGGGGCCCTTGCAGCTCCTTCATCGTCACAGGCATAAAGGGGGTGGACCATGCTTCTAATTCTGCACGGAGCGAAAGGACAGCACAGAGTCACAAAGATGTCTTTGCCAAAGTCACCCAGCAGGCAGGAGGATCAGAGCACAGAGGCGGCCACTCCATGGGAGCTGTCCCTGGCCCCACACAGTCCAGCCCCTCCTTGGGCACCCCAGGGTCCTGGTGCCCACAAGATGCTCCACTCCAGTTATGCACAACTCTAATTACTCAAGAATTCCCTCTCTGTAACTCAAGAACCTACTCTCATGTGGCTGGCATGCCTCAGTCCTGCTTTTGCCCAAGAAGCCCACCCAGAACAAGTGGCAAGCCTCTGAATGTAAGAAGGCTGGCGTCTCACATTCCTTCCCAAGGCTTCTCCTGGCCTATTAAAGGGCTTTGAGATCTCCTCTTCCTATGAGTCACCTTCCGCTGCTCATCACTGTCCCAAACTGAAAGTCTCAGTCCAGCTACGGAGGGACCTAAGCAGAGCATAAAGACGCAGCTCTCCCTCCCACACGCCAAGCTCTACGCTGTCAGTAATGCGGCCCGAGCCTCCCCTGCCTTGGCCCGCAGCCGAGGCACAGTTTGTTTGCCACACTGAGTTTGCATAATTTGAAGCCAAACAGCATGGCTCTCGGTCGCTCCTTTCTGACCCCACACTTTCTCTCAACACCTCCCACTGTCCTCACCACTTCACTTTACAAGCCCCCAGTATCACCAGCTTGCACAGGTGATAGGGAGATCACACCTGTATTTCTGAACTGGATTTTCCTCCAAATAACTATTACTTAAAGCATCTGCATATCTACAACCCAGTTACATTTTGATGACTGCAGAATCGGGTTATTTTCCATCTATGATGGGTCTGGGGGCAGGCACTTCAACACAGTCAAATGTACCAGATGTGTGTTGGCAGCTGCAAGTCTCAGAGGTTAATAACACTCTGAAATCCCATGTTTTCAGAGCCCACTTCTCTCCGGGGAACTTTGTAGGGACACCGAGAATGTGGTAACCCCTCCCCAATTCACCAGAACACCCTATCTGTTGAGAGTAGATCCCCTTGCAATAGCTCTCAGAGTCTAAAACTCTAAGAAGTCCATTGGGATGAGAGTCTGTAATGACGAAGATCCCACCTGAGACTTTGAGGACAGCCCATTGCTGCCCCCCAGTGGTTGCCAGTGGGAAGCAGGAGTGGGAAGGGCTGGACCCACCTAGAGAATCCTGTGGTACAATTGTTCCCTGTGTCCCTTCTTCCCTCCACCCTCCCAGCCCACCTGGGCCTGGAACGGACTTGATGGGGAAGATGGGCAGTCCTGCCACGGCTCGAGGGCTGCCCGGCAGAGCTGCAGTGGCGTTGGATCGATGTTGAGGGTGCCGAGGGCCCTGGTCAGGGGAAATACCCAGTTCCCAGCAATCCTGGCCCCTAGAGGGCTGCTCAATGGGCCTGGTGTCCTTTGGGGTGGAGTGGGGGTGGGGCACAGAGGCTGGCTTTGCTGAAGTACTGCCCACCTCCTTGGGCTTCCTGGCCTGGCCTCAGCCTGGAAGGTATCTGCCCTGCAAGGGGCTCACTCCAATCAAGGCATCAGTGGGGCCCACAGTGACACAGTTCTGGGGCAGGGAGAATCTGGGTCTGTCCCCGGGGTTTCAAAGGCTTTGCAAAGCACTGGTGCTGAGATTAGGCCCAGTCCCCAAGATAGCTGGTGCCTAGAGAGTAAGGGGCAAGAGCCAGACATGGGGAGGAGAGGGGGCATCCACCTGTGCTCTCCCAGCACAGCCCCCGCTGAACTCCAATCTTCCACAGCCATTCCTCTCACTGGGAGAAAGGCTTGCAGAGCAGCGGCACTCACCTCCCCCACCTCCACCTCCACCTCCACCTCCACCTCCACCTCCACCTCCACCTCCACCCCAGTTCCCAGGCCATCTGGACTCCTCAGCTCTGACAGCAGGTCCCAGATCAGCTTCCTCAGGTGCCAGCATCTTGCCGTCTTCTCACACTGACTTGCAGGCCTACTGGCTCCTTGGAGAAATGGAAAAGGAGGTGGAGACAGCCGAAAACCACCCGCCCCCACCCCACCAAGGGTGCCCGAAGTGTGACTGAGGCTGCTGGAAGGAACAAGCCTGAGGAATGACCCCCAGAAGGACCACAGAATGATGTGTGGCTGGATGCCAAAGAGCAGGTTGCCTTGTAGAGGAGTGATCGTTCACCAGTCCATAAACATCGATCCAACGCCACTGCAGCTCCGCCGGGCAGGCCTCGAGCCGTGGCGGGACTGCCCATCTTCCCCGTCAAGTCCGTTCCAGGCCCCGGTGGGCTGGGAGGGTGGAGGGAAGAAGGGACACGGGGAACGATTGTACCCCAGGGTTCCCTAGGTGGGTCCAGCCCTTCCCACTCCCGCTCCCCACTGGCAACAGAAGGACGGAGGCCCTGACAGGGAGATTCTGCTCAAGGGCCTTGGCAGATCACACACGGCGAGCACACAGCTGTGTTTCGCTCCTATTCAGGAACACACAAAAGTGGGTGGCCCAAAATGCTTAAGGGGCGGGGGAAGGGTGGACTTCCCGAGAGAGAGGCTGACAGTCCACTGTCCTGGGCCCACTCTGGAGGCTCTGCTCCCTAAGCTGGTTGGAGGACTGCCCTTTACTGGGAATGTTGAGGGGGTGACCCTTGGAAGTGTCTTTTCCCCAAACTCCAGAACTTGTCAATACTCAACAGAAAACAGCTTGGGGTCTCAGGCTACCCACATCCTGTTACTGTCAGGCATGGTGCTAGTGTGGGAGGGGGTGCTCATTATGCGGGCACAGTGAGGGGGAGGGGTTGTACCTGTGCCCCACAGGCCACGGCTGCCGAGCTTCTGGGCCCAGCGGCAGCCACGGGCAGACAGCTGGGACCACAGTGTGAGGCACTGTCTGAACTCCCAAGGTCACCGCAAATTGGGAGCGAAGGCGCCAACGACGCAGAAGAGCTTGTCAGAGGGGTCCACAGAAGGGACTTTCCCGTCACCAGCATATATTTTTTCCTTCCTGCGTTTGTTTTATTTTGCGCATCTGGGGAGAAAAGCATCTCTGACAGCATCAGAGCACAGAGTAATACATGAAGCCGGGGCTGCCATGGGAGACAGGGATAGGCTTAAGAAACCAACCTTCAAGGATCATATTGAAACGGGGGCCCCCGGGCTCCCCTGAGGAAGCGGAACTGTCAAGAGCCCAGACCTCAGGCCTGGGAGCCCAGAGGTGGCTCTGGTGAGACACGGGCTTGCTGAGACATTTCTCCGCTAGAAGACCGGGGCAGGAAAAGCACCTCCCCAGCACTCAGAAACACCGAGAGGATGAATAATATTATGCCTGCCAAGCACTTTGTGTTCCTCAGAATATGAATATCATACACGGTGTTGTGCTGTTATTCAAACTTCTTGGAAAACACACGGGGAACAGGACAAGGATACTTTGAATTCACGTCACATCTTTTGGGCAAAGACCTCAATCTGTGAGACTGTAACTCATCCTACAGAATGGGGAGAGAGTGGGGCCCACTCTCCCTGTTTGAAGAGAGGAGCCCACCCTCCAGAGGTGAAGAGAAGTCACAGAATGAAAATCAT
>PVKM010051860.1:0-10354 GCA_004027735.1 Carollia perspicillata
TTTTGCATAGCAACAGCTTTGCAGCTAACCTCTGGCATGGTCATTTGACATATCTATAGCCTTTAACTGGTTTCATAGATATGTAAAATAGCTGTGCCCAAGCTTTGAGTCAGGGAGAAGGGAGTGACTTCCACCCAAGAAGAAACTGGGGGGCAACTCCCCCTGATTACAGGGCCTGTGTGAGAGCTGGGAGATGATTGGCTCTATGCCATGGGGCCACACCTGCCCAGACTCACAATGGCAGCCCAGTAAACCTAGAAGGATATGGGAGTCCTGGCAGGTGTAGCCGATTGTAGGAGGAGTCGGAAATGGGGCTGCAGAGGAAGATTGGTGCAGAGATTTAAACGCAGTCACGGCAGCCATTGAAGGGGAGAACCACGTGCTTTTGGCCAGTGTGGGGGACCGCCCCCCACTCGCCTGACAGCCATGAGAAGAATCATCATGCAGCTTTAGCAGAAAACTACCACGCGGCTTTCTATTTCTTTTCCTGAGATATGTACTTGCAATGGGCAAAGGGGGAAAGAAGGACTTGGTGTTTGTGTGGGTGTTTTAAGGGACTTTGGGATTTTGATGAAGACATTAAGTCATTACTCTTAAGTTTGTATAAGTTGAATAAATAACTCCTTTCCTTTTCACCAATCTCTAACATGGAGAGCTATAATTCTCTGGCAAAGGGAAAGGTGAACCTAGTACAGGGGGACCCCAGGAGAAGTGGGTGTCAACTAGGTAAGATCGTGGGACCCCCTTCCCTGGCAGCCAATCAGGGAAAGTCATGGGAGACCACATGTGCAGTAACTTTAAAATAATATAACTACTTGTACATGCACAGTAAAAGTCTGCCAAAACTAGCCAGGAAGGATCTGCCTTATAAGAACAGAGTCCCTCCAGCCCATGAGGTCAATCTCTGCATGGAATTGGCCTGCTCCCATGTTCTCTGCTATAAACTCTGGGTGTTCAGTTCAATTCTTTGTCCCAATCACCAAGAACCTGGTTACCTGTGCCCACCTGTGACACTTTCACCCAACTCTGCCTTGAAGCAGACTGACATGGAATAATGAGACAGCAGGTTAGTAACATGAGCCTGATCCACTCATTGGCTTTTCTTCATAGACATGGATGTGCTGGGTGATAATGGAGCTTTCTGGAACAATCTGTGTGATGTTGGGCAAGTGACAACTTCTCTGGGCCTCTATTGGTAAGATGGAGGGTGAAGAAAGTAATAATATCAAAGCTGTTCACAGCACTCATGGTTTTTTATCATAGTTCTACATCCTTAAAGATTCATGGGCTTTAGGGTTTCACAGCATTAAATTTTATTTTGGAGGTAGAGGAAATGGCATTAAAAAATCAGCCTCTCAACAATCCTGAACTCCTTTAACAGACTCCCTAAAGTATGATTAACCCTCACAGAGCAGAGTTCTGAGGATGGCAGCCATGTGGGATGAATGGGTGTGAATACTTACACCGTCTGAGTGACTTCCCAGCTCTTTCCTCACCTGGCTGGTTTTGTGTCAACTACTATTGCAACTCATCAACTGGAACATGATCCAGCTGGTAGCCTTGGCCTCTGGCTTATCAAATCTTCTGACAATTCCCTGAAAACCCTTCCTTTTCCCAAGCTAAGTATTCCCAGCAACTGCACAGAGACCCAGTGATGTTAGTTATAAGTTGCCATTAATAATAAGATTATTTTTCTCCAATGAATCAGTTGTCTCCTTTATTGCCAAACCATAACGCTGACTCCCCATGGGTTCATATTTTTGTAACACTCTTAAAGCATACCCCAAACTCTGGAGAATAGCTGCTTCTTTGTCTTAATATTGCAGCTGTGCTTGAAAAAATCTCCTCCTTCATTTAATTCCTTCAGGAAGTGTCTCATTCTCAATACTTATTAAAAATGAGGAAGCAGTCTGGGAGGCTTCTGAGGTCTAAGTTCATAAAGTGAATATGTATAAAGGCAGCAGGATATCAAGTTTGTATAATTACACCTTTTCATGCATATAGTTCCTGCAGTGAAATCAGCTTTGATTTGGCTGATTTAATATTGGCCTTTCTAATTCAGATCTATTACTTAATTTCTACTTAGCTGTTCAGTTTCAGATAGAAAAAAATGGGTTCCTATTTCCCACTTTCACAAACCAGTAAAAATTCTGTATTTCTAAATAAGAGTAATAAGATAACACTTAACTTCTGACCTTTTCCCCTATTTCAAGAGCATTGGGGGAAGGAAGTATTTCTGTTTGAAGAGAGAAGCTATCAAATGAGAGAGCAGAAGAGGATTGACAGACAGAGGCTTAGGTGAATATGCCCACCCTAGGCCTTACTCAGAGTCAGCAGGCATTTAGCTTTGCTGCAAGAACAATGCTTAAGACAGGAGAGGAGAGTTTAAATAATCTCATAGCAAAAGAGGTATTTAAGAGGGCATACCAAAAAAAGCATAGACAGAAGTGGATTTTGATGAAAATGAAGGCCAGTTAGAGTAATCTGGTTCAAGAGAGAGACAAAATCAACTGGAAAGATTTCAAGATGAATTACAACTGAAAGTGAACATATGGTGTAGCAGGAAGATCTCCTAGATATATGTATAATTAGCTTAAACTAAAAGTCTGAACTCCAGTTAACGAACCATATACATGCAAATTGGAGTTCGGGGTTCATTCCTTTAATAAGCACTTACTGAATTCCTGTTATTTCCTACATAGTGCTGGTTCTTCAGAAATAATAAAACCAGACCCATTTTCAAGAAGTTCATTTCCAACATACTGACACACACAGAAAACTGAAAATGTGGCATTGTCCTGGGATCATAGATGTGGTCGCATTTTCCAGCCAGGAAAATATTTTCTTCCCAGAAAATATCATTTCTTTTAGAGAAATAAGTTGACTTATCTTCCATTCACCTCAGGAATCCATTCATAGATAGTCTATCATAAATTATATCAGCAAGAGTAAAAACTCACCATTAATTAGATTTATTTTATTAGGCATAGTAGAAAAAATGTTTCTCTTTTTTTGTAAGCATTTATATAATATTACCAGTTCTCTACTTCTCTTAGAGAGAAATTCATATTTGGGTCTTTAAGAGAATGGTTCTTATTCAAGAATAATTCTTTTCTTTTTTTTAAAGATTTTATTTTGTTTTTCTTTAGAGAGGAAGAGAAGGAGAGAGGGAGAGAAATATCAATGTATGGTTACCTCTCGTGTGTCCCCTCCTGGGAACTGGCCCACAACCCAGGCATGTGCCCTGACTGGGAATCGAACCGCAATCCTTTGGTTTGCAGGCCCGCGCTCAATCCACTGAGCTACACCAGCCAGGGCTCAAGAATAATTCTTTAGTTTTCTGATTACATATTTATCAAATAACTTCCCACAACCAGGAAACAGATACACATCAGTAACCAGTGGCCAAAATGATACTTAAGCAGTTTATAAATTTTTTTATTGTTGTTCAAGTACAATTTATAAATTTGAATTCACCTTGATGAAGCATGATTATAAATACCTCTTTTAAATGAAAGGTATGAAAAGCAAAAGCAAACTAAAGGTATGAAATTAAAAGCAAATTTCACATTGTCAAAGAGGGGTAAAGGCTGTAAAATGCCATGAGTACTATATTTTGTTTCCATTTCCGTCTTACAAAATAATTGATCAGAACAAGGTGCAAAAAGACATACCTTAATATCCTTTGGTTGGGCAGACTACCCTGTACATTGTAGAATTCCTGTTATAGGTGGTCTCTGAGAAGAATTTGGGTACAACATCTTAATATAGCCAGATCAGTTTCCTTTGAGATGAGGCATCATCTTAACAATGATGTTTATTGGGATTCTTAAAGTCCTATTGCTTAAAGTGTAGCAGTCCCAATGGATACTTCCAATATCTATAGATCCAGATCTAGATAGTGTATATTCTATGTTTTTGGAAATTCTTCCTATGTTTCTTCTGTAATATACATTTGCTATGTATAATCAGTGTTATCCACAGCTCCTGGCACATAGTAGGAACTCAACAAATGTATGTTCAATGATGCTTGTGTATACCCTATTCTAATGACCAGCTTGGAAGGCCATTAATTTCTATTTTAATACTGGGTTCAGGAAACTAGAGCTGTGTTAGAAATAGTCCTTGTCCTTCTGATACTTAATATTTAGTGGTGAATCAGAGAAAACCACATTTAATTGAAGTACAAGGCAGTAATGGTTTTCACACAAAGATTTCCACACAGAACTATGAAAGTTTGGGAAGGAAAATCATATACCTTCAGAAGTAAGGATGTGGACAGTGAAAAAAATTGTTCATGGAACAGATAGCATTTGAGATGGGTATTTGAAGATGAGTCAAATTTTGATAGGCTGAGATGGGGGAGGAAAGTAAGACTTCTCAGTGGCAGGTGCTCAGTAACTATGCAGAAATAGAAATGTATGCAGCATGTTTAGGGAATGGTAAGTAGTTCAGTTTGGCTAAAACATGAGGATGTAGAGAATAATCTAAAATGGATCTAGAGAGTAGGTTAGGGGTCATGGCTTTGGAGGGTCTTGAATGCTGGAGTGAGGAGTGAGTCTTTTTTTCTATAAACCAAATGTGGCCAATAGCATAAATACAATTGTATGTATGATGGTGAAAAAATAAAAGACAGGAGGTAGGAGGCCACTCTGTTGAAAGTCTCCATAAATCCAACCTAATATGAATCAGTTCTCTCCACAGCCCCTCACCCAGCCTGTTCCCTATAACTTTGCCAATCCTAAAAGTGTATGAGTGTCATAAATCCCAGAATGGAGCCTCAAACAGTTGGATGTTTTAATCAGGGACATTAATCCCATATAACTTAATTATTTTTTTCAGTCATGAATCAACAACTTATAGAACAAGTCAAAAAAAAAGCTAGGTGGCTGTGGGATATAGCTTAACTGGGGTTTGAAAGGAGCAACCAGATTTATGCAGAAGCTCTTGGGAGGCCGACTGCAGCTGGCAAGGCTGGACAAAGACACCCACGACCATTGCTGCTCCCCAGCCATCTGCTGGATCATGGCGTGCAGAGCTGCAGGCAATGGAGACACTCAGGGTAAAACTTACAAAATAATCCATTATTTTTAAAAAATCATCACATGAAATTTCTGTACCTTTGTTTTCTTCTGTTTGTGGTCAGAGGATCAGTTAATGTTCTTGAACTTCACTTACTGAGTCTCAGTGAGAAAAGACACTGCCAAATGTAGGGGCATGCAGAGCCCAGCACTGGGGCTAAGCTTTCATTGCAACACAGATCACATGGATCAATGCTCATCTTGGGGATTTCTCATGGGTGATAAAAGCCTGAGCTTCTGCATACTTAAATATGGCTTGATTGAATTTTTGATGTCCTTTTAGTATATCAAGTTTCAAATAAATGTTTCAGTGGCAGCCGGCTTTTTGAAAAATTATTTTTCTGCTCTGGGAAGAAAATTTTTTATAGATTTTTTTGGGAGGTTTCTTCTCTAATAGCACAATATTGCAGGGTTTAGGTTAGAGCCCAAAGTTGAAATCCAAAATTTTCACTCAGATTACAAGTTATCAGTTAGGGATATATTTTATACAGATTTGAAAACAGGAACTTCTGCTTTAAAGATCAGGAAGACAAACAATTTCTGGGTCCTAAAGAAATTATTTAAAATGTGTCAAGACTGAGTACAAGACTGATCATAACATTTTTTATGAGAGAAAAATTCAAAGCCATGAAAATTCAAAGTCCAACAACAAGAGATTGACTAAATAGTGTGTGTTATCTCACTATAATGTAATATTATGCATCCATTACAAATGAAAAAATAGAACTAGTGTTAAATAAGAATAAATATTAAAGTAGTTACCAGAGTCCTTCTATCTTATTCTTTTGTGGTCTTATGAATTATAAACTGTTTTAAGAATCTACTTTGGGACTTCTGGCCAAGATGGAGGCATAGAGGGAAACACTGTGCCTCCTCACACAGCCAAAATCAAGGACAATAAAGATTTATAAACAATAACACAACAGAAACAAACAAAAATTGAACTACGGAAGTCTGACAACTATTCAACCAGACTGGTAAGAGGGGCGGAGTTGGCGGTTGGCAGAGAGGGAACGAGGCAGGAAAAGGCAGTGGCTGCAGACCTAGGAGCGCAGGAGGTGCTGGCGCCGGGCTCGCAGACCCAAGACACAGGGAGGGAATGAGCAGGGTGGTTGGCCATTGGCGGTCACACATTTGCGTGCAGATAAACAAGGCAAAAATGAGCAGTGAGATGGACTGCACAGACCAGGGCCCCAGCGACAGGAAATAAAGCCTAAAAACACTGATTGAAAAGGTGATGTGAGAGACTCCCAGCCTCACAGGAGAGGTCACTGGGGAGACCAGCAGGGCCTTGGAACCTGCATAGGCCTGCCCACCTAGGAACCAGCACCAGGGGGGCCCAGTTTGCTTGTGGGAAGTGGCAGAGGGGATGCAAATCTGAGAGAGCACAGAACAGGCACCATTGTTCCCTCTCTGACCCCATCCTCACGGATAGTGTCACAACCCAGAAACTGGGTTGCCCCGCCCTGGTAAACGCCTAAGGCTCTGCCACCCATACGTAACAGGTGCCACCTGACCAAAAATGACACAAACAGAAGAACAGCTCAAAGCCCCAGAACTAATATTTTTAAGCAACCAAGAGAAAGCCAACCTATCAGATGCACATTTCCAAACACTGGTGATCAGGATGCTCACAGAAGCGGTTGAATTTGGTCACAAATTAAATGAAAAATGAAGGCCACACTAAGTAAAATAAAGGAAAATGCACAGGGAACCAATAGTGATGGGGTGAAAACTGGGACTCAAATCAGTGGAGTGGACCAGAAGGAAGAAATAAACAACCAAACAGAAAAGAATGAAGAAACAAAGAATTCAAAAAAATGAGGAGAGGCTTAGGAACCTCCAGGACATCTTTAAACATTCCAACATCCAAATTGTAGGGGTAGCAGAAGGGGAAGAGGAAGATCAACAAGTGGAAAAGTGATTTAAACAAATAATAAAGAAGAACTTCCCCAATCTGGCAAAGGAAATAGATTTCCAGGAAGCCCATGAAGCTCAGAGAGTCCCAAAGAAGTTGGACCCAAGGAGGAACACACCAAGGCACATCATGATTACATTAGCCAAGATTAAAATGAAGGAGAGAATTCTAGAAGCAGCAAGAGATAAGGGGACAGTCACCTACAAAGGAGTTTCCATCAGACTGTCAGCTGATTTCTCAAAAGAGACCTTACAGGCAAGAAGGGGCTGGAAAGAAGTATTCCAAGTTATGAAAGGCAAGCACTTACATCTAAGATTGCTCTATCCAGCAAAGCTATCATTTAGAATGGAAGGGCAGATAAAGGGCTTCTCAGATAAGGTCAAGTTCGAGGAGTTCATCATCACCAAGCCCTTATTATATGAAATGTTAAAGAGACCTATCTAAGAAAAAGAAGATTAAAAATATGAACAGTGAAAGGACAGCAAACTCACAGTTATTAACAACCACACCTAAAACAAAAAGAGACTAAGTGGACACCTAAAACAGGAGCAAAGCCACAGAAATGGAGATCTCTTGAAAGGTTAGCAACAGGGGAGGAGCAGGGGGAGGAGGTACGAAGAACAAGTAGCATAGATGGTGGGGAGAAAATAGACAGGGAGAGGGCAAGAGTAGTGTGGGAAATGTAGAAGCTAAAGAACATATGATACATGGACATGAACTAAAGAGGGGGAGTGTGGGTGGGACGGGGTGTGCAGGGTGGAGGGGAATGAAGGGGGGAAGTGGGACAACTGTAATAGCATAATCAATTATATATATATATATAAAAGAATCTACTTTGGCTTAGCACCTAACAATGATACTAGAGGTTTGTTATTTAATCTCAATAATTATGTTTTGATATATGGATTATAACTTTTTTAAAGAGGAGGTAAGAAAGTATGTATAGATGAAGATCATTTCATTTGTAAATTATTAGAAACCCCAATCAAGCAAGCAAGTACAAAGATAAATTCAGTAGCTCATGTAACTAGAAAGTCTAGAGTGTGTGACTTCAGGTATGGTCAAATCCAGGTGCTGGTTTTTATCTGACTTTTTTTTTCTCTGTCCAGCCTTTTTTTGTCTCCATATCTAGGAACTGTTTATTTCTGCTCATCTTTATTATCTAGGGACTTACACATTGTGTGCAATGTGGCCACCAACCAGACTCACATCTCCTAGCCTAACAATTCCAGAAAAAGAACTTTACTCCACAGATAAATCCCAGGGGATTGACAGTACAGCAGGACTATGTAAGAGGGAGAGGGCTAGCTATTCCAAAGAAGGAAGCCAGCAGGCAGAAAAAGTGTCTGCTATTATATTATCCCTCCACCCCCCATTCTTGTTTAAGACAGTCCCTTAGTCAAAAATCTCTTCTTTCCATCCAGCTAGTTTCTATTCTTTGTTATGTCTCATGGACTCCATAAACTTTCTTTGACCATGCAAGCCAATAACATAGGCTCTTTCCTGTTGATTCCTACATAATGTCTCTATTACTGGTAATAACAAACATACTTCTTTTGTGCTTTTTTACCCTGTTATGTTTTTTTCTTGTGTTATTAACTTGACTGTAAGCTCCAGCATGGACGCTCTTGGATTTTCATTTTCCTCCTTCCAAGGTAAAGATGAGGTGGTGGCCCAGCAGGGTGGGAAAGAACAAGTCTCTGGAGGCTCACTGAACAAATTACTCAATCTTTGTAAATCTGATTCAATGTCTGTAAAATGGGCACAGAATACCTGCCTTAAAGGTGTTTGGAGAATTACACAAAATTACTTCTATCTTATTTAATCTCTGGCCTGTACAAAGTGCTCAAGATTAAATGACAGCTAAAACAATGACATTTAAGCCCTCTTTCACCTACCCTCAATTGCAACTTTCCTGAGTCCTTTTTCTACTCTATTTTTTTTCTAGATTGTCTATATCTGCATACTTTTCTGCCCATAGATATGGCTAGTCAATTTGCCAGTGAATCACTAGGCCTCAAATAAAACCCATAGCAATTCAACCTTAGCTATTTATTTCTTGAGACAGTATATGAATCAATTAAATGTTTCTTAGACATTTCAGAACATGGAGGTAGATTCAAAGTTGCCCACCACAAAGGCAGGTGGTTGAGGAAAGGTGAGATCATATCTTGGCCAAGCTCTCAGGTATTCCCCAAAACCATGTCCTTCACAAAGAGTCCAAGACAGTTTTACTACAGTCCCTATCTCCATGTTACCTGGAAAAATTTTGAAGCACTTTCTTGTCTGGCTCCATAGCTGTGATTTGGGTCCTGCTAATAAGCAATGGAAATGGAGATGCCCAGCTGGGAGAAAAGGCCAAGAAGGCTACAAAAAAATCTGAGCTCTGAATTTTGTGCCAATTATTTGAAAGTTTAATGAATGTTGGGTCTTAGAGCAAGACATCCTCAAACTGCTGAGGGCCCCAGTGAATCCAAAGCTGCATGTGTGAGTGTCTACTTGTTCTTGAATCAAAGACATAAGCTTAGCAAATAGCAAGAGTATTTTTGCCACTCTAGGTAAGGGGTGGGGTGGGGAATATCTCACCACTTTCAGAACCTGATAGGAGGAGGAGGAGGAATGGCTGCACTAGTTTCTCAGTTGGATGCCTCCATACAAGCATATTTTCCAGTTTCTTCTTGTTACACAATTGTACTCTTCACACTCTTCTGCTATTTTCAGATTTGACAGTTGATAGGGGACTGAAATTCCTGTTCTCTGTAGCCTGGTTAATTTAATAAAGCTGTGTTCAGTCCCCCTCTTTCCCTAAAGTGTGAAATCCGAGTGCCAGAATGGGGGCAGGGGTGCTCAAGAGAGGCAATTGATTAATGAGGGGACAGTGTGAGGAGACATCGTGGGGCTGATTGCATTTGTGTATAATGATAGCAGCTTATGCTGAATTTGAGACTCAAAGATTAAAAAAGTAATAAGAAAGAGTGTTTGATGCTAACCATGCAACAAGCCTTCCAAAGCATTTCTGAAGATGAGAAAGTCAATGGAGTTTGTACTTATCCACTTGTTTTTCAGTCAATCAGTTCATTGAGATTAATAAATATCAGATACATTAAAGAAGCTCAGTATGGACCCCAGGCAGATAATAATATCAGGCTGATGAAAATAATGGCTCAAATAAATGAGCACCTGCTGTGTACCCAGTGTAGTTCTAACTGCTTTAGGTGCAAAAACTCATTTAATATGACCAGAAATTTATGTTAGTAACCATTGTTATTTCTATTTCAGAGGCAAGACCACTCAGAAATGGAAGCATAGAGTGGTTCTATAACCTGTCTATCACACAGGTAATATATGGTGGTAT
>PVKM010051861.1:0-10358 GCA_004027735.1 Carollia perspicillata
GTGGGGAGGGAGAGAGGGAGGGACAGAAAGAGCAGCAGGGGCGGGTCCAGATCCGGCACCTCAGACCCCGCGCTCCACATCCCAGACCTCAGACAGGGACCCCACACGCTATATGTCCTGCTTCGGATTCGCACCCCGGACTCGAGACCTTTCACTTCAGACCCCGGCCCCGGATTCTAGATCGCATTCCTCAGACCCCCGGCCTCAGACTCCAGACCCTAGATCCCGAATCCTGAACCCTGGGTCCCGGACCTCAGACCTCGGATCCTAGACTGAACCCCAGTCCCCACACCCCAGATCCTAAATCCCAGACCTCAGGCCTCAACCCACTTGCTCCAGATCCCACACTTGCTCCAGATCTCAAGCACCAGACCCCGAGCCCAGACATTGAACCCAGTATCGGGGACCAGATCCTGATCTCTGACCCAGGTACCCAAATCCCAAATTCAGACCCCACCCCAGAGCTCGGACCCCAGAGCTCGGACCCCAGAGTCCATATACCAGACCTGGGAACCTGGGACCCAGCCCTCAGCCCTGGGTGGTCTGCCTGCCCAGTGGAGGAAACCTCTGCTGTACAGAGGGGCAAACTGAGGCTGGAGGGGGAGACTGCTGCTGTATTGGATGCTCTGTGCATCCAAGACTCAACCGATGTACAGGAGCGTGCTCGGGGCCAGGTCCCTGTGGATCCTGCAGCTCTCCTAGCTCAACACCTTGCAACCTCACCTTATATAATGCACGTATGAAAAAGGTGGGAACTTGCAAATGCCAGAAAATTTTAGGAAAAAATGAATACCATCTATCATCCTATTATGCATAAACAACCAGTGTATTTGTTTTTTTATGTTTGTTTTGTTTGTGTTTTACAAAGAGCAGCATCTTTTTTTAATTATCAACTGAGGATGTGTTTATTGATGTTAGGGAGAGAAAACGGCAGAGAGAGAGAAAAAAACAAACAAACAAACAATGATCAGTTGCCTCCCTTACCACGACCAGGGATTAGACCCACCGCCTAGGTATGTGCCCTGACTGGGTGATCGAACCTGCAACCTTTTGTTGTACAGGACCACGCTCCAATCCACTGAGCCACTCAGCCAGGGTTTGCTACCTGTAATTGTTGTTGATGAAAGATACCTTCAGCTGGGCTCCTATGTGCCTTCAACACCTCCCAGAATTTGGAGAAACATCCTTGATTGCACACAAGATATTCCAGCCCGTATCGTACCTTCTTGCTCAGAAGCATAAAAGCAACTATTACGTTTCCATAAGAACCCTCATTCCTTGAGGTGGGAAAGAGTACTGAAGACCAGGTTTTTAATACTGGGGATTCCTCTCCCATTATTGCACACAGACTTTTGGTGGGAAACCGATTAAAGGCTACTTCAGTGTTCAGGTAAAATTGGTTATGTTCTAAAGACTGTGAGTTCATATTGCTATTTCCAGTGTAATTCTAACAATACTTGTTAACAGGTGTCCTTAGTAATTACACCCAGCCAGGCCCACCAGCTGTTATTTAAAAATTTTTAAATTGACTTGAGAGAGAGAGAGAAACATTGGTTTGTTGTTCCACTTATTTATGCATGCATTGGTTGATTCTTGCATGTGCCCTGACTGGGGATTGAACCCACAACCTTGTCACACTGGAACAGCACCCCAACCAACCGAGCCACCTTGCCAGGGCCATAAGTAAAGTTTTATTTTCATGTAGCCACACCCATTCATTTGCTTTCTGTCTACCTGCTGCCTGGCTTCCAGAAAAATCTTGAGTAGTTGCCATATGGCATGTGAAGTCAAGAATATTTATTCTGTGTTCCTTTACAGAAAATATTTGCAGACCCCTTCTTTAGAAATGAGTTTATACTTATCATTTGGTAAACCATATAAATTTCTTAAGACCATGATTGTAACTTGCGTAATTTCTTATTTGTTTTATCAGTCAACATAGACTATAAGTTCAGATCATAATAGTCATATCAACAGTATCTAAAATAACTTCTGCCCTGGCTGGTGTGGCTCAGTAGATTGAGCATGGGCCTATGAACTGAAAGGTCACCGGTTCAATTCCCAGTCAGAGCACGTGTCTGGGTTGCACGCCAGGTCCCCAGCTGGGGGTGTGCGAGAGGCACCCAATTGATGTTCAATGTATCTCTCATGCACTGATATTTCTCTCCCTCTTTTTCTCCCTCCCTTCCCCTCTTCCTAAAAGTAAATAAACAAAATCTTTTAAAAATAAAAGAACTTCTGGTTGAAAATTAAGATCTCAGGCCACAGCAGCTGTCATGGCATGAATGACAGGCCGGCTGGCTGAGCAGTCCAGGAACTGGGCACGTGACCAGTGCTGGCCACTGAGATGAGAGGATGAGTTCACATGGTGGAGGATTCCAGAAAAGGTTTCTGTAGACGAGCCCCTAGGATGGCAAAATAGGGCAACGGAAAGAAGCCGCCTCCCAAATGGCACTGCTGAACTGCTCTGGCTGCCCCGAGCCCGGAGGCTGCCCTGGCCTGGGCTGTTTGTTCTCGGAGCTAATAAACGTCTCTGTGAAGTTTAGCAAGTAGAATCAGGCTTTCTGTTACTTGTGGCTAAAAGCATGTAACTGATGCAGTTGGCCCCGGTAGACACTTTGAACACCTCTTGCTAATGACAGACAGGGAAGTAACTTTGTTCTTGCCTCCCTTATAATAATCCCTAATGTTATGTGGTTAGGTGTGTAAACAGTTGCCTGGTGAGTAGTTTCAGTTATCTGTAAAAGCATATAAAGATTTGGAGGGGCCCTGGCTGGTGTAGCTCAGTGGATTGAGCACGGGCCTGTGAACCAAAGGATCGCGGTTCAATTCCCAGTCGGGGCACATGCCTGGGTTGCAGGCCAGTTCCCAGCAGGGGATGCATGAGAAGCAACCACACATTGACATTTCTCTCCCTCTCTCCTTCCCTTCCCTTCTAAAGATAAATAAATAAATAAATAAATAACCTAAAAAAAAAAAGATTTGGAGGGGCACGAGGAAAAAGTCTGGGGATGCGTAATAGTTTCCTAGGGCTGCTGTAACAAAATTTCACAAAGGTAGTGGCCCAAAACAGCACATTTATTATGGCACCATTCTGGGGTCTGAAATGGATCTCATCCGGCTAAAATCCAGGCCTGGGCAGGCTGGTTCTTCTGAAGGCTCCAGGGAGGACCATTTCCTGCCTTTTCTGGCATCTAAGGGTGGCTGCATTGCTGGGTCTGATCTCCAGATCACATCTCTGACTCCTGATCGCCCTGCCTCCCTCTTACGTGGGCCCTTGCGATGATCCTGGGTACCCCGGGAAATCCAGCATAATTTTCCTATCTCAGGATCCTTAACTTCATCCCATTTGCAAGTCCCTTTTTTCATGGAAGGTCACAGTTTCACAGCTTCTGGGGATTAGGATGTGGATATCTTTGGGTGAGGGCATTATTCTGCTGACCACGGAGTGAATGGACTATATATTTTTTTATTCTAGGGGTTGACTGGGCATTCCCTGTGTTGATCTTACCTGGGCTAACTTATGAGACCAGAGGCACCTGGAGGATTGGGGGAGGGGACGGGCTGGAAGCTACAAGATGGCTTCTTTGGCATATTGGGCAATGGGTGCTGACTGTTGGCTAGTTTTCCACACACCAGCCCAGCCTTCAGGAAGCTGCACTGGCTTCCTGACATCACATCGAATCCCCACATCTCACTTCTGCCACGTTCTATGGATTGAAGCAGGCCACACGGCCATGCCCAAAGGCAGAGGGGTGGAGAGACAGACTTCCCCTCTGGAGGAAAGCAGCCTCAGAGTCCCATTGCAAAGGGACAACGCTATTGGAACGAGAGGAATCTGTGGTCACTGCACAACCCACCCAAGTCCTTTGGGCCGGCTGTTTAAGTTCACGTTCTTCTGTCGGTGTTCCGACACCTGACACTTTTCAGGTGGTAGCTTTCAGCCATCCGTTCTTGCCTGACGGGGTGTTGGGGAGGTCAGCTCCAAGCAGCTCACTGCATGAAACCCAGGGAAAACGACAGAAGCCATTCCGTATCTGAAGGCGTCACGAAGAGGCACGGCAACTGCCCACCTGCTGTGGCATTTATACATGGCGGTAAGTTGAAAATCAGATGCGCACAGTCTGCTCGGGTCCCACTAGAGGACCTCACCTCTATTCTGGGATTGGAGGGCTTCTGGGTTCGCCAGGCTCGAAAGGCTAGTGAAGCAGGTGATACCAGCAAGAGTTTGCAACTCGTCATGAAATTGCCGATTCAGGCAACGTTACGGATGGTGTAGAGACCCTGAGATGCACGGCTGGTGGGGAACAGAATCATCCCACGTGAGGGATTCTCCTCACACACGATACTGTCCCTATTGCTAGCAAGACTCCTCAAACGGCTATAGTCATTAACAAGGAGGTTGAAGGGCAGACGCATGGATGGACTAGGAGCCGAAGGCAGACCGTACTCACATCTGGAGGGTTGGATACAGTAGAGGAAGTCACGCACAGCAGCGCAGAGAGGACGGTCTCTCAGTGAGTGATGCCGGGCCCTGGTTGCTGTGGCTCGTGGCTTGGGCGTCATCCTGCAAGCCAAAGGTCGCCCGTTTGATTCCTGGTCAGGGCACATTATGCCTGGGTTGCTGGGCATGTCTGCTGTTGGGGGCATGCAAGAGGCAACTGATCCGTGTTTCTCTCCCTTTCTTTCTCCCTCCCCCATCTCTGGAAATAAATAAATAAAATGTTTTAAAAAATGAGGCCGGAACAACTGGATATAGCTACTGAAAACAAGTACAAAATGGGACTCCTCCCTCACACTGCACACAAAGTCAATTTGAGGAGGACTGTGGACTAAATGGGAAACACAAAACAATGACATCACAGAAGATGATGCAGGATAATACTTTTATAACCTTGTGTTAAGGATTTCTGAGGTGGGTCACATAACAATAAAGAAAAAGCATGATACATTGGGTTATATTAAAATTAAGTAAGAACTATTCAAAAGACACCATTGGGAGAATGAAAAGGCAAATCACAAAGGGGGCATTTGTAATGCATGTAACGGATGAGAGGCTTACATTGAGCCCTGGCTGGTGTAGCTCAGTGGATTGAGTGCGGGCTTGCGAACCAAAGGATTGCAGTTCAATTCCCAGTCAGGGCACATGCCTGGGTTGCAGGCCGGTTCCCACCAGGGGACGCACAAGAGGCACCCATACATTGATATTTCTCTCCCTCTCTCCTTCCCTTCCCCTCTAAAGATAAATAAATACATAAAATCTTTTTTAAAAAGGCTTACATCGAGAATTTATGAAGAGTGTCTAGAGCCCTGACTGGTGTGGCTCCGTTGGCTGGAGCATCATCGAGTAACCGAAAGGTCACAGGTCCAATTTCCGGTCAGGGCACATGCCTAGGTTGCAGGTTCAACCCAGTCTGGTGTGGGCATGTGCTACCCCCGGTCTGGGCACGTATGATTCCCAGTCCGGGCACCGATCCCCACTTTGGGAGCACGCAGGAGGCACCGATCGATGATTCTCTCTCACATCAATGTTTCTCTCTCCCCCTTTCCCTCTCTCTCAAAAAAAAAAAGTATTTCTAGAAGTTGGGAAAAGGTCGGGCAGCCAAGCTGAAAATTGGGCTGTACTCAGATGATTCACAAGGAGGAGAATCCAAATGGCCCATGAATTATGAAGTGGTCAACCTTACCAGTAAATAGGGAAACAGAGATTAAAATCTCCATGAGATAGCACTACAGACCCGACAGATTGGGACCCAAAATTCAGGTGTGCTAATAAGTGTTGCAAAAATACAAGCCAATGGGAGCCATCATATCCCCGTGGTGGGTAGGGATGTAAATTTGTGCAATAACTTTGAGAAAGCGTTTAACATTTTCAAGCGCATTTGAACACGCACAAACACTACAGCCCGGCGATTCCGCCCTTGCACATGTACTTTAACGGAGCACTCGCACATATACAGCCAGACCTATTCATAGCAATATTTTGTGTGTAACCTCCCCAAGCTGAAAATAACCCAAGTCAACCTGAAGATGTATTCATACACTGGGATACACACAGCCATGAAAATGAATACACTCAGCTACATGGAATAACTGAAATGAACCAGACCCAAAGAAATACATGCAGTATAATCTCACTTATAGAAATTTTTGAAAAAAGCAAAGCTAATATTATTTAGGTTGCACACTCATGTGGTCAAACTATAGACAAGGCGAGAAAGTCATAATCACAAAATTCAAGTCACCGGCTGTGCTGGGGGCAGGGAAGTCCAGGCTCACACGGGGCCTGAGGTTGCCAGGGTGTGGGGCAGGCTTCTCGGGTCCTGTCGGGGGTCGTGTGTTGGCATTAAAATAACTTGTTAATTTATCCCTTTGCAAGACATGCACTGCTCTGAAAATGTGTAACATTTCACAGCAAAAAGGTTTTCACAAAAGATATCAGTCAGATTATCAGTAGTTCGCCCACTTGTAGGGTTTTTATTAAAGGAAATAAGGGGAAATCAGAAAGCAGCAGCCATTTCAACTTTGATGCAAAAATGCAAATCTTTGCAGGGATTAAAACAGGCAGCGCCCGACCCTCAGTGCCGTGTCTTGTTGTATCTGCCCTGTTGCTACAGAGATTAATCAGCACTTGATAACAAAAGACAAAAAAACGACCCTCTGAGACACATGCCTGGGTTGCAGGTTTGGTCCCTGGTCGAGATGGAAGCAACCAACTGATACTTCTGTCTCACATCAATGTTTCTCTCCCTTTCTTTCCCCCTCCCTTCCCCTCTCTCTAAAAATGAATTAAGAATGAAATTTAAAATCATCAGTGGTTAGAGAAGAGGACTGCCATGCCCCCTCTTCGTGGTGTCGGAGCCTTGGGGAAGGTGGGGCTGATCATTTTGATTAGAGAAGCACCTTCCTCGGGAGTAAGACTGTCTTTTCTTTTTTTGAAGATTTTATTCACACATTTAGAGACAAGGGAAGGTGGGGGAAAAGAGGGAGACAAGCATCACTAGGGCACCTCTCTCAAGCACCCCTACCAGGGGCCAGGCCCACCTGTGCCCTGACCAGCAATTGAACTGGAACCTCCTGCATTGTGGGGCATCGCTCAGCCAGCTGAGCCTGGGAGCCGGGGAGAGCCTGTGTTTTCTGAACAAAATCAGGACAAAACGCAAAAGCTGAGGAGTTGACAACCATGCTGTTGCAAACCACTGTACCGAGGACCCATGCGTGGTCAAAGGTAGTTAACATTACTTCTGAGGTATAATTTACATGATCTGTATTTAGTTTTTAAACATCTCACACTTCTGTGATTAGCCAGGGAAGAGACCAACGTATCTCTCAATAACGGTTTTCTGTTTCAAGTTAAATTTTTTTTTAAATTTCTCTCAACCACAAAATTTCTTCCCTCATGTCATACACTTATGTGCAAGGTCACGGCTCTTCAGCCTTGCACTGGGGACGTCACGTGCAGTCCCGGCTAGATGGATTTCCAGAACAGGCACAGCCTGTGTGGCGGCAGAATCAGGGCAGTGGTTGTCTGGGGAATGGAGTGAACTTTCTGTGAGGCAGGAAAGTTCTACATCTTGATGAGGGTGGGGGCGATATAGGTTCCTGCCTAAATTACTCATCAAACTACACTTAAAATCTGTGTAGATCACTGTAAATAAACTGTATCTCAGTCAAGTTTGGCCAATGTAATAATAGTACATTTTTGCCTTCAGGTCTGCTGATTCTCCAAGACACAGATTACCGATACAGAAAGTGAGCCCATCAGTCCCAGGGCGACAGGGAAGATCACCGCGGCTTTTTTGCCTCACCCGATTGACAATTCTTGCTGTTTGTTGATCAAACACCTATCCCCAGTCTCTTGCAATAATTCTGAGAATGTGTGAGATTTTCACCAAGGGGTCCTTGAACCGCCACAGCCCTCTCTAAGCCAGTGCTGCCCTCTAGAGGGCGCTGTTTACACAGTCAATCCCAGGAAGTGTGTGTGTGTGTGTGTGTGTGTGTGTGTGTGCGCGCGCGTGCGTGTGTGTTTATTTATCTTCTGCTTGTTCGTTTATATTGTTTTTTAGATTCAACTGTTGATAGCTATGTAGTTACTGCCATTTTATTGTTCATATTTTTTAATCTTCTTCTTAAAAAAGACCCTTTAACATTTTATGTAACACTGGTTTGGTGGTGATGAACTCTTTAGTTTTACCTTGTCTGGGAAGCTCTTTATCTGTCCTCGGATTCTAAATGGCAGCTTTGCTGGGTAGAGTAATCCTGGTTGTAGGTCCTTGCTTTTCATCACTCTGAATATTTCTTGCCATTTTTTTCTGGCCTGCAAAGTTTCTGTTGAGAAATCAGCTGACAGTTTTATGGGAGCTCCCTTGTAAATAACTAACTGCTTTTCTATTGCTGCTTTTAAGATTCTCTGTTTGCCCTGGCTGGTGTGTCTCAGCAGACTGAGTGCTGAGCTGCAAACCAAAAGGTCATAGGTTCGATTCCCAGTCAGCGCACATGCCTGGATTTTGGGCCAGGTCCCCAGTAGGGGGCGCATGAGAGACAACCACACATTGATGTTTCTCTCCCTCTCTTTCTCCCTTAACCCTCTCTCTAAAAATAAATAAAATCTTTTTAAGAAAGATTTTCTCTTTACCTTTAACTTTTGGCATTTTAATTATGGTGTGTCTTGGTGTGGGCTTCTTAGGCTTCACCATGTTTGAGATTCTCTGAGCTTCCTGGACTTGTCTATTTCCTTCACCAGGCTAGGGAAGTTTTCTTTCATTATTTTTCAAACAGGTTTTCAATTTCTTGCTCTCTTCTCCTCGAGGCAACTTTTTTTTGCTGTCATTCACTTTGCTATTTATTTATGAATTTCAAGAATTCTAGCTAAACATTACACGATTCACTCATGCAAAGTTGATCGACCACTACCCCATGTGGTTTTGAAACAGTGTATGCCCTGTGTGGGCTTTTTCACCAGCATATTTTTAGTAGAACTGGAAGCTTTTCTCAGCATGTGCGTGGCTATTACTTTTAAACTCTTTGAACTGTGTTTGAAGAGTTTTTTAAATTGGTGGAACTAGGCCAGGTACTGCGTCACAGAAGAATCCCGCTACCTTGCTCTCTTCTCCCACCTGAGTTACTGCCCGTTCACTTTGGGTGAAATCACAGCACAGAGGGTAGACCTCATCATGGCCCCTCTCACAAGACTGTTCTGATTAGGGAGGTGCACGAGGTCTGTCCGGAAAAAGTCCAGCCATTGTTAATATAACGAGAATGGTTTGTGTGACATCTGTGTAACCTGGCAGCCAAGGAGAGCGGACTGCGACACACAAGTGTGAACAATGGTGATTTCACTGCACTAGCCAGTGGGGGTGGCAGATGCCAGTGAGTGAGCATGTGTACTGTGTGCCTGTCACATTCAAAATGACTGAGCGAGTAGAGCAATGAATCTGCATCATATTTTGTGTGAAGCTTGAACATTCCTCCATGGAAAATATTCAGATGATTTAGAAGGTCACAGCTATGGGCAACTGATGATTGGCAGCTTCACCATGACAACACACCATGATAGGTTTGGTATATTTGAAGTTGTTCCAAAGGCTCCTTATGCTCTCCTCATTTGGGGGGATCCTGTTTTCTTTTTGCTGTTCTGTTTGGGTGTCTTTTGCCTCCTTATATTTCAAATCGCTGATTTGATTCTCAGCTTCATCTGCTCTGCTGTCGATTCCCTGTAAATTTTTCATTTCAGCTAGAGTGTCCTTCCTTTCTGACTGGTTATTTTTTATGGTTTTCATGCCCTTTTTTATGCTATTGCAGTTCTCACTAAGTTCGTTTATTCTTCCCTTAAGTTCATTGAGCATCCGTATAATAGGGTTTTGAACTCTGCATCGAGTAATTGCTTGTCTCCATGTTGTGTTGTTCTTTTTCTGTAGTTTTGTTCTGTTCTATCATTTGGAGTACGTTTCCTTGTCTCTTCCTTTTTGGCAGCCTCCCTGTATCTGTTTCTATTATTAGGTAGAGCTGCTATGTGTCCTGGGCTTGGTTGAGTGGCCTAATGTAGTAGGTGTCCTGTAGGGTTCAGTGGCACAGCCTCCCTGTTCTCCCGAGCTGGGCACTCCAGCACACTGCCTGCCCCATCCGGTGTGGGCTGTGTGCAGCCTCCTGTTGTAGCTATGCCTTAGTTGCTACTGACACATCAGTGGGAGGGATTTACCCCCAGAGCAATTGATTGCAATGACTGGCTGCAACTGTTGTGGAGGATTAGCTGTGCAGGGGCCCCGTCCACGCTGCAGGATTCACTTCAGTGGGGTTCCCGTGCCCGCTGAGTGTTTCATTTGTGGTGGTGTGTGCGTGGTGCTTCGATGTGGCCCGAA
>PVKM010051862.1:0-10371 GCA_004027735.1 Carollia perspicillata
TTTCAACATAGAGGAAGTGTCCTGAACAAGCACTTCTCCCACCTCTGAAATAGGGAGGTGGCTCTGGAGCAGAAGTTGATGGAATCAGGACCTGGGCATACTTCCAGCTGTTTGGTGGTCGTTCTGACCAAGAAATCTACCTGCTTGTCTACGTAGAACCTGTTTGCTGGGCTTATCCTCTTTTCTCATCACTCTGCCTAGCCTTTCCTGGGTTGCATAAAGGAAAGAGGCATTTATGCCTCTTCCAAATTTATGAAACACTTCCAAAATAGAAAAAGAGCTCTAACTCTTTCCATTTTTTTAGTATTTCTTTTTAGGGGCTTCCTTTATAGGCCAGGTTCTGTTCAGGTCCTGGGATACAGCTGTGAACAGGACAAGTGAGGTCCCTGCCCCAGTGAAATGTACATTGTCTTGCAGCCCTTTCGTATGAATGGGCAGAGAGCAGAGGAAGCTGAGGGCAGCACATATCCTCAGGGTAATGGGATTTTTGGCTCAGGACTTGTAGCTCAAATCTTCCCCTCTCCCCTTGGCCAGTCCTCCAGAGAAGAGGGGCTCATGTGGCCATAGATGGACACAAGGAACCTGCATCCTTGTTGTTCTTGGGCTTTAGTGACTATGAAAAGAAGTTCTAGAATTGGCAGGAGTGGAGTCCTGAGAGCCCAGGTAAAGGGTCTTCTCAATGACAGCCCAAAAGAGTTTTACTCCAAAGCATAACTCCTCTTACCCAGAGGGCTCCTAGAATCCTACTTTCTCCTCTTGGAAGTCCTCCCTCACTGATTGGAAAAGAGGTCCTGGCCTTTTGGCTCTCTGAGCAGCACCATGGCAGTTGGCAAGAACAAGCACCTTACAAAAGGCAGCAAAAAGGAAGCCAAGAAGAACGTGTTTGATCCATTTTCTAAGAAAGATGGGTGTAATGTGAAAGCACTAGCCATGCTCAATGTAAGATACATTGGAAAAACATTAGTCACAAGAACTCAAGGAAAGAAAATTGCATCTGATGATCTCAAGGGTCGTGGTTTTGAAGTAATGAAGTCACATTTAGAAAATTCAAGCTAATTACTGAGGACATTCAGGGCAAAAACTGCCTGACTAATTTCCATGGCATGGATCTTACCCGTGACAAAATGTGCTCCATGGTCAAAAATTGGCAGACCATGATCGAAGCACATGTTGATGTCAAGACTGCCGAGGGTTATTTGCTTTATCTATTCTGTGTTGGTTTTACTAAAAAACGCAACAATCAGATTAGGAAGACCTCATGCTCAGCATCAACAGGCCCACCAAATTGGAAGAAGATGATGGAAATCATGACTTGAGGGGTGCAACAAAAGTCTTAAAAGAAGTGGTCAATAAATTGATTCCAGAAAGCACTGGAAAAGACATAGAAAAGCTTGCCAATCTATTTTTCTGCTCCATGATGTCTTTGTTAGGAAAGTCAAAATTCTGAAGAAGCCCAGGTTTGAATTGGGAAAACTCAAGGAGCTTCATGGTAAAGGTAGCAGTTATGGAAAAGCTATTGGGGATGAGACAGGGGCTAAAATTGAATGAGCTGATAGATATGAGCCCCCAGTCCAAAAATTTATTTCAAATTCACACTTTTAATGATGACAAATGAAAATCCTATTTGTGATTTTAAAAATAAAAGAAAAAGATAAAAAGAAAAGAGCTCTTGGCTTCCTCTTCTTCACCTTTGGCCCACACCAGCTCACCCACAGCCACTGTCCTTCATATCTGTTCCTCTCCTTCTGCCCCATGGTAGTGGCTCTAACCCCTGGAGATGCTTTTGTTTTATAACAAGAACACCTTGTTTCCTGACTCCACCAGAGGCTTGCCAGTCCTTTTCTGTTGGATATGCCCATTCATACCAGTTTTATAGTTTATCTTTGATAACAGTCTCTGCTGAGGATTCTCTTTGGGCAAAATGTCATTAAACCATTGATTATAAGCACTTTTTCATTAAACACATCTACAAAAGTATCTCTCCCATTCACTAGTGGAGGTGTCCTTTCCCAAACAAGGAAGGACTGGTAGAGGAGGGAGCCCTCCCCCACCCCAGTGCCCACCTTGCTCTGGTACAAGGCCTCAGCTTCAGCCTTGCTCTTCAGGGCAATCTTTTCATACTGGGCACGGACCTCAGCGATGATGCTGTCCAAATTCAGGTCCCGGTTGTTGTCCATGGATAGGATGACAGAGGTCTCACTGGTGTGAGTCTGGATCTGAGCCATCTCCTGAGTTGGGAAGTGAGGACAGAGTCAGGGTCTCCCAGCTTCCCTCCTGTTCCCATCAGTCTTCTGGGCCTGCAGCTCCAGGCAGAATGAGTGAAAGTGGAGGCAAGAAGTGCTTGCTGGAGTTCTGTCTGTTGGAGCCGAGGGAGAAGGCTCACAGTAGCAAGACATACCCCACACAGGCAACAGGCAGTAGAAGGCATTCCCTACAGTTTACAGCATCAAGAGTTTGTGCTTTAGTAGGACTTCATGGGGTCATTTTTTTCTTGCTTGTGAGCAAGGTCACTAGCATGGCTCAGATGAGATTGTCTCCTGTGTCTACAGTCTCTGTAGACCAGGATCCTATACTTCCATGGTCTCCCAGTACAGGTTTTTGCACCTTTATGTCAAAATAGCCTTTGTACTTTTTATTCTAAGTCTCTCCTATCGGCATCTCCCTGGAAGAGCCAGGTGAAGTTCTCAGCTGGAAAGAGGTGGGATGGGGAGAGGGAGGAGTGTCCTCACCGCATCGTACAGACACTTGAGGAACTTGATGTCTTTCTCCAGAGAGTCCACTTTGGCCTGGAGCTCTACCTTGACCGCGTAGGCTGCGTCAGCATCCTGCCAAAAGGCGCCCAAAGCCATTGGTCCATACAACCCTTATTCTGTCAGCTGTCCTGTCCCTGCCCCAAAGCCATCTGATTTTTCTGTTTTGCCCACAAAGGGGAGCATATTAATAAATAAAATTATTCAACATTACATTTCTCTCAGACCCACTGAACCTTTGGAAATAGGGAAAGAAGAATGTGGACTGCTCTTTGTCTGTTACACCTAAAGAAAACAAAGCTCAGAAAGGCAGAGTGAGTTTCCTCAAGTCACAAAGGAAGGCTGAGCTGAGCCAGAGTTTCCCACTTGCTAGACCAGAATTTCCTCCTGTCTGTCTCTGACAGTTTCCTGAGTGTATGCCCTGCCTCTTCTACTTGCTAGAGACCTGAACTATGACTCCATCCCCATTCAGGCACCAGCCCCTCCTCAGGAGGCCTGGGTAGAAGTCCTGAGCAGAGCTGGTTAGGATGGAGATGCACAAGAGACGAGCGTCCTTGGGCTTTTCTCTCCCTTACCTTCTTGAGCACCACAAACTCGTTCTCAGCTGCTGTGCGCCGATTAATCTCCATCTCATACCTGTGGGTCAGAAAAGAAGACAGCAGTGGCCTCAGTCCCAATAGCCAAGTAACCTTGTCTTCCCTCTGATCAGGCAAGTGCTCAGGATACAGATCCACAAGATCTCCTAGAGGTGAGCACTGCAGAGACTTGGGGTAGCATTACTATGTACCCAAGTTATGTCATTTACATTCTACTTGCTGGATCCTAGGAAAATATTCAGGTGCCTATTGTGCTCCCCAAATTGGCCAGTGAAGCAGTCAGTGGATTAATGAGCATAGGAACTTCTTCCTATCAACCAGATAGGAAGTTATCAAACAAAGGAGGTTCCCCGCCCCCCAATCAGAGAAGAAGTGTGAGCCTCTGACCCTGGTGCTTGCTCCCACCTCTCCTAAAGTGGGTCACAAATTGGGTGAGCTCAGGAGCCTCTGGGAACATAACCCATGATGTTTTGTGGTCCCTGCTCACCTCTTCTTGTAGTCCTCCACCAGGTCCCGCATGCCCTTCAGCTCCGAGTCCAGCCTCACCCTGTCCCCCGACAGTGTCTCCAGCTGCTTCCGCAGGGTGCTGATGTAGCCCTCATACACGGGCTCCAGGTTGTTCTTGCAGTTGTTCAGGTCCAGCTGCTGTAGCAGCTCCCACTTGGTCTCTAGCACCTGGTTCTGCTGCTCCAGGAACCGCACCTGGAACCACAATGGATGCTATCATGTCCAATGGACATGTACCATTGACTCTCCAGGTTATATAGATTTTTCCTAAAGTTATTTGACTCAAGTCTTGACTCTCCTTGTGGAATTCCATATAAACTAGACCCTTTGCAAGTGCTGATTCCACAATCTTCCACAAAATCCATCACTGATAAAAGAGAGTCCACAGCTTTTTTCTGACACCTGACTCAGCACCCAGGAGATGTTCTACCTTGTGTCTGTGCATGTTTCTTCTGTACCATGAGCCTTTCCCTGTAAATAGTGTGAATTCTATTAATCCCTCATCTCATTTAATGGGCTGAAGGTTCATCCAACCATCCTCTAGAAACCCAACACTTCTTTCTCAAAGTTTCTGAATAGCTACCCTTTGCCAAATTTCCCACCTTTCCCTGTTCCCCAGAGTGAGCAACACATTCATTTATTTCTTCGTGCTGCCCAGCTTACAGGTCTGTTCTTCTTTGTGTTATGATCAGAGAGACCTTCTTCAGGTCCAACAGCCTTTCCATTCACAGTGCCCTGTGCACTTCCAGGCAGCCACCATCACTCATGTCTCACTGGACTGTCTTATCCTCCCCCTGTGAGACCCACCTTGTCAATGAAGGAGGCAAATTTGTTGTTCAGCGCTTTGATCTGCTCCCTCTCCTGGGTGCGCACTTGCTGGATCTTGGGGTCCAACTCCACGTTGAGGGGAGCCAGGAGGTTCTTGTTGACAGTGACCTGATGGATGCCCCCAGGTAGAGACATGGATGGGCACACAGGACCCAGGGAAATACTGCCAAACATGCTGCCAGCAAAGCCAGGGGCCCAGCCTCTTCCATACCCAGAACCAGGCCAGAAGCTGTAACCCCCCGACCGAACACCACCAGCAGCAAGTTTGAGGGAAACACACCGATTCCCCCCGAGACCGTAGAGGCTCCGACTGCTGAAGCTAGTCCCAGCTCCTTTGCCAACCCCACGGTGAGAAGCTACACTGCCCATGGCCTTCCTCAGCACCACTGCTGAGCACCCACTATAGCCACCCTTGTCACCACCAGACTTGATGTTCAGTTGCTGACTCATGGTGGGAAACAGGGAGCTGACAGAGCTGGAGAAAAGCAGTCACCAACAGAGAGAACACTGATGGGACGGACAACCAGCATGCTGGCTCCTTTTATCCTGTCGAGCCCTGGACACCGGAAAAGGGCGTCTCTCCACTCTATCTTCTCCTCCTGCTAAAGGGCCAGGGGCCAAAGGCAATTTGCAGAAGAGATATCTCCAAGCCCTTTGCAGCAACAGAGTGCCTCTGATAGTGAACAGAATATGCTGTCCTTGCAGACTAGAGGGGTCTAATCGGGTGTTTCTCTGTGCTTCTAATTAGAGACCTGGAGAGTTATCCCCTTCAGAGATCTTCTACCTTTGTTTTTCCAGAGCTGACTCCTTCTAGCTTATCTACCACAAAGGAGCAGGGGAAATGCCTGACTTTATCCAAGAGGGCTCCAAAAAACCCCAGGTTCCTCTCAGAAGCCCCATGTCCCTATTATCTGGTCTTATTGAGGAGCTGGAGTGCTCATGCTGGAGAAGAGGAGATTTGAAAAGGACATGATGGGTGTCTTTAAAGATCTGGACTCAAGAAAGAAGTTCCAGGGGCCACTCTCTGGGTCACCCTAAGAACCACAGCTGTCCAGCAATGGAACTGACCCCAGGAAGACAGTGGAAGGGTCTGCATGGCCTCCCAGGAGAAGCACTATCTGGGGCTTACTGTACGGAGCAGAGCTGCCTAGTTGTGACCTTGGCTTTGCCTTTTCAACAGTGTGAACCTTTTCAGGAGCTGGCGGTTCTTGCAGCTGAAATTTTTCTCCTGGACAAGGTGATCTGATCCATCCTAGGAGGTCAGGCCATGGAACAGCCTCAGGAGCTGGGACATCAGCTCTTCTCTCCCTGGGGAAACACTCCATGCCCAGTGACCAAGGTACAGAAGACTCTGAGGCTCACCCCTGGGTTCAGGGTGAGCTGTTCTGCATTTATTGATCACTTCATTCTAGAAACAGAAGAGACCAGCCCTTCATCGCTCAGGTAGTACTGGGAAGGGGGTAGAGAATTGTTTAAAAAATTATTTCAAAAACAGGCACCTGATAGCTGCCCTAATGCAGGACTCTGACCACTTCTGCAGCTAAATTGGGGTGCCTTGACCCATTTGGATCAGCCAGAGGGTAGTAGACAACTGCTCTGGCTGCTGGGGAAGGGAAAGGGAGAGGCAGTGAGGTAAGCAGCAGGTGGATGTGGGCCGGGCACACTGTCTCCGAGGGTTCTCCCTTCAGTGTTCTCCTCACAGCCCAGAGGCAGCAGTAGAAGCTCCTTCTCCAGGGACCCTGCCTCCCAACCTTCCTAGCAGCATCTAGCCCTAGGACAGGAGACGGCATAACTGGAGTGAGTTCTTGTGTGTGAGTGCTGATGTCTGACCATGACTGGGGATGACTGGTGTATGGATGCAGCCCCCAGGGAGCCTGAAGACCAAGGAGAGGAATCCACACAAAGACCTTAATCGGGGCCAATGCTCTGGAATAACAGAAAACCACTGTGAACAGGGATCAGAAGTGTGCTGGGGAGGTGGAGCTCATTGTGATCTGGGTTTTAGGGGTCTCCAGAAGGCCAGGTGTAGGCTCCCAACAGCACTCATCACAGGGGCTGGCTCAGAGGAGGCTCTCCCAGGCAAGTGGGATTGAAGTATGACTTGCAGTAGTAGGAACAAGGGTAGCAGCCATAAAATCAGCTGGTGGCCATAGTGACTGTGGTAATAAGAGTTAACACTGACTGTTCACTTTGCATGGGCCAGACGTTGCACCAGGCACAACAAGGATTTCTAATCTAACCCTCATGTTACTAACTTCACTTTGCAGTTGCAGAAACTGAGGCTTAGAGATGTTCATGAACTTGCCCCAGGTCACTCAACTAGGAAGCCAGAGCTAGGACTGGAATTCAAGTATGCCTGGTTTCAAAGTCCCTGTTCCTAACCTTCATCATCACATGTCATAGAGATGAGTCAGAGCCAAAGATGCTAAGACTTTCTGACACATGAGACAGGTGTGACAACCATGGGCTTCTGAGTTTCTCATGTTGATGGATTTGTTTTGTTTTGTTTTTTTATGGTGAGATGAGTTGATGATAGGAGAAGGGGAGGTTGCCCCCAAACTGGGGCAACCTGCTTATGTTAGGCAGTTGGGCAGATTAGACATCATTCTAGGGTTCAAAGACAGCGTCAGCCAAAATGGGGATGGGCAGAGGGAGGAGAAGTCTCGCTTTCATGCAGGGCTATTGTATTCTAGACCCCTCTCCTAGTAGCCTTCCCTGAAGGGCTCTCAATGGGAAATACACATGGTTTGGGTGAGCTGAGGCTCCTGACTTTTCTGGGTCCAGTTCTCCCCACCTCTGTCTGGCCGAGTGTGAGCCCTATTTCCTAGGGGAGCTGGACTTCTTACCAGAGACTTTAACAAAAGAAAACTTAGAAAGTAGGAAAGGTACGAAGCTAGATCTTCAAGACTGGAGAAGATTTAGAGTGAAGAAAAAGCAGAGTTTCAGGTGCCTGGGAAAATGCCGCAGAATGAACCAAGCCAATTCACATTCCAAAGTGACTGGTTGGGGAAAGCCAGGACTAGGGCTGGGGTCCCAGCACCTTTTTGTGTACATTCCACGCACACTCAGCGAGTGCCTCTCTGTGCCGGGGGCTGGTGAGTAAGGGCCTAGTGGTGGTGATGATGGTGATGATGATGGTGGCAGTGGTACTTGTGAAGAAGGAAGAGGAGGAGGCTGAGGGGGACTCCCAGACAGCAGTGCTGTGACTGTGACCACCCATAGGTGCCCGTCTGCCCCTTTCCACTGATTCTTAGGGATTGTAATTGTAGGGAATTTTCTTTACCTACACAGTAAGATCTCTGACAGTCCCAATTTTCACCGTATTGGATGCCCTTTAATTAGTCATACACTCCACTCCCCAGCCTTGTGTTCACTGGATTAATAAGTGTCCCAAGGCCTGAAGAGATCGGTTTATTCAGTAAATATAAAATTGAGGGCCTCCTGTGTGGACCACTCAGTGCTGGACACTGAGAAAGGGAGATATCTATGACCTTCTTCTCCTCTAAGAAACTGACACTGACCTGGAGGAGACAAAAATATAAGCCCATCAGCATTGTTTTGCTGTTGTTATGGCTGTCGTTAACTGCACATGCCTGTGTTCAATAATGTGTTTAAATGAGTGGCTCAGATAAGTTATTATTGAAATTCTGATTCTTTGAAAAAGATCAGAATACAATACATTGGGCTCTGTGAGGTGAGGGGTCGAACTGGAAGGTGGGCCAGACTGGACAGGTGCACAGCCCAGGTGAACTGGAGGGGAAGGCCTGACTTGGGAAGCAGAGGTTAACGGGAGAAAGATGGTGGCTAAGACAGTTTCCTTCTCCCTGTAGACAGTGTGGAATCATACGAGGGTCATGAGGGGAAGAAATATCACTGAGCCAGTCACTTTAGGTTAGAGAACAGGCTCTCGTGTTACACAAGGAGAAATATGGGAGAGAGCAGGACCCCAGAGAGCTCTGAAGGCTCTGAGTCCAGTTCCGCCATACTCTCCTACCATGTAGGTTAAGGGTATTCCTGAAGGGTAAAAGTCCCACTCCGCCGAGCACACCACACTAGATGTAAATAGAAAGCAGTGCCATGAATAGTGCCAAATGGCTGTATCCAAAGTCAGCTGCTTGGTTGGAGAATGGATCTTCAAGGTTATTTTTCTCTAGTCCGTTGGTTTTTTTTACCACTCTTGGGCATAGTCGAGAAAACCAGCATTCTATAGATAACATCATTAACGAAAAGAGGAAGAAGCTTGAAGGGTTTTTAACCTAACTTTGGGAGCACAATATCTGGGGACTAACCACAGCACATTAGAATTGAAAAGGACTTCAGTTCTCTGATTATCTGAAAATGAGCCCAGTGCTGAAACCTGATGCTCTGCCTGCCTGAACCAGTTTGAAAGGAGCCTGTTTTTCCATCCTCGTCCAAAGTTAGCTGGCTCAAACAATAGATTCATCTCCTCTTCTCCCCCTCCTCTTCCTCCCCTCCCGACACCCTTTACCTTCCTGACACGGAATTCTCTGGGTGCTGGCGTACTGAGTCCCACAGCCAATGAGATGTGCACCCAGCCCGCAGGGCAGTCTGGCCTCCAGTTTCCCAGGACTGATGGTTTGTCCAGTGCTACAACCTGGTCAGTTCTGGAAAACCTGGATGGTCAGTCACCCTGCTATCACCCATTTTATTGCAGGATTCAGAACACCAGATTCCCCAGTATTTCGTAGGAATCATTGAAGTTATATCTCTCCAAGTGTGTAAAACTTAAATATCCAAGCAGTTCGCTGGTCTCTCTCCATCCCTACCCTCTTCCCCCTGCCCTAGCCCTACACACATGTGTTAACATGAATCCTGATTATTAAGAGCACAGGTAGCTGAATCACATCAATCTAAATTCAGTTTCACCCTTATCAAATGCAGGCGCTGCACTGAGTGAAAGCCCAGACAGGCAGTCAGCGTGCTCCAAATCCCCCCTGGTGCCGCATCAGCGTGGAAGACGTGGCGCAGGAAGCCTCTCTCTAGTAAAACTTATCAGAGGGTGTTTAGAGGCGTGACACCTGGCGGTGGTTCCCGCAGCACAGCCCGCTGTAGAACTTCGTAGCGGCACTCCTTGGCATCTCTGCCAAAGAGCCCTCTCTGAGCCTAGGGCCTTCCCCATCCCCTCCTCAGCACTGGCATCTCCTTCCTCCTGTCTGGGGTAGCCCAGCTCAGGAGGGGCATGTCCCCGTCCTTCCTGCCTCCGGAGAGAAATGTCACAGCTCTCTAACCAGGTGGCTGCTGGGCCCTTCGGGCACCTTTGTGCTGTTAGAAGGATGCAACCCTTCACCTAGTGCATAGCTGAATTTCAGGCCCCACTGCCCCTCACCAGGCCCTCCCTAGCACCTGGTACAACCCGCAGGGCCCTCAGGGCTGCCCTGGGTGGCTTTCTTTAAAAGTTATACAGGTGAGCTGAAGCCTTTGGCCAAAATTCTTGTGCCCTCAGAGGGTGACGCTCATCAGAGTCCTCTGGCTTCCCTCTGCATTCTCCCCTACTCCTCCAGGCTGGCCGAGCTCCACCTTCCAGTCCCCTGGGTCTTTTCCTCTCTGAGCCTTCAGGGAAAGTGGTGGTCCCCCAGTTCCCCTCCCTGTCCACTCTGGGCTCTGTCCACTGTTAACTGCCTGCCCTGCTTCCCTCTGGCTTAGGGACCTGCAGCCTCTTCCATTCCCCC
>PVKM010051863.1:0-10364 GCA_004027735.1 Carollia perspicillata
AAGTCCAAGCCGGGAGGGCGTGCTGTGGTCACGCACTACTCCCTTCCTGCAAGTGTTGGGCAGGAGATGGGAGTTCCAAAAGCTTGAAACTCAGAATTTTAAAGCACGTGTCTGTCTCTGTCCTTTTTACTTTTAGGGTTTTGGCCAAATTGGGAGAGGGCACACAATATCCACTTACCCCTTCTCGCCGAGGAAGAGCGGGAGAAAGGGTAAGTAGGGAATGAGCAGGGATGGAGGGACCTAGGATTGTGCAGAGACAGAGCAGGGGACACAGGGTCTGGACCCCAGGGGCTGCCCCCAGGGGATCTTGGGCCCAGTTCCCCGTTTTCTTCAGGAACCTGAGGCCCACTTTCAAGAGTCACATTCTCCAAGCTCAAGAGCTTTATCAGGCTTACAGACAATGTAGAGTCGGCTGCGAGTTTGCCCTTGCCCTTGACTTCTTTGGAACATTGGTCTTATACCTCTCAACTCTGACTAACCCCTGGGACTGTACTATTAAAGAATCCTGGTCCTTGATAATTGATGGGAACACTCCCAAGGATCTTGACATTTTAAAAGGGGACTCCTGTAAAAATTCTTGAGGACTCCAAAGCATAAAGTTAATAGCAGTATCACACGTGTTGAATTTCTTTTGGGATCTTCTCTCAAGCTTATAGAGGAAGGTATTTTGGGGAAGAAGGCCTTTTTCTCTTGACATGTTTTTGATACCCCTTCACCATCATTCTGTTCACTTCTGAAAAGTGGCTACACAACCCCCTGAAGCTCCTGGAGGTTCGCTGTGATTTCCAGTGCGGTGTCTTTGATCCTTTTCTGGAAATTCTCCATCCCTATCCACTGCATAGCTGCCCACTCCTCTCCCATCGGCAAAATGAAGCCCAGCCCTTCCCAGAAGGTTGGGAACATATAAATCAATGCTTTGAATTAATTAATGTTCAGGTTAATCCCAAGAGGAACAGGGAAGACTGCCCTCTGGGATACTTACTCAGGAAAACGGGAACACCCCCGACCCTGACATTGGCTATCTGTGGCCTGAGCTTGCCTTTTTATTGGTTTGAATGAAGTGGCAGGTGACCACCTAATTTACTTTCTGAAAACCCAGGAAATAGCCATTCATTGACGAGGGGTTCATTCACTGATTCAATAGATTTTCATTTATCTATTGATGTAAGTGGGGTGGTAGAATGATGTTGGAGATGGCTGTTTTGAGTCAGGCCTGCACTGGTTTTCTGTGGATTTTCTGACTAGCTCAGTGTCCAGGTCCAGGACCTTCCCTGTGCTGATCATGTGGTGTGTGGGTCTGTCCGTGTTGCAGGAGAACAGTGTTATTTGTCTGACTTTCTGGTACTTTCAGTAATAAACTTTCAACGCTGACTGACCATGGTGATTTGTGTTCTCTAATGAATAGTATAGTCCTTTTCCCAGTGTAATAAGTACATTGTAGTAGGATCATAATTCGGTGAGGATAATTTTCTGAATTGTTCCATGCAGATGACCTAAGGTTAGGAGTCTCGCAGAGTGTTGGGGGTACTGCACTTAGGGAAATAAACACTCAAGTTCATGTGCATGGGTTTTTGCACCTTGAACCTCATTTTTTATCAGAGTGAGAAAGGGGTCTTTTTCTGGTTACAAAAGGTAAAAAAAGTTTTTTAAAGTGGAATCTTGCAAGGATGTAAAAAGTAGAAAGTGAGTCTTTTCTGAACTCACTCTCACATGCTCACTGTCAACTGTGTTGATTTCTTCAACTTTTCGTTTCCTGGTTATCTATTATTACTTGGCAAAATTCTAAATTTCTGCCTTTTTCCTCCATATTTCTTTGGCTATTCACCACCATACCTGTTTCACCCCAGATCCCCCAAGGTAGATGCCATATGCCTTTTACGTGTAGTCTGTCCGATGTGGGTTTGATTCCTGGGCCGATCTGGTCAGCTCTACCACTGTGGGCCCCTTAAAACTTCTCTGCTCCTTCACTTGTCGTCTGTCAGAACAGAACCATGAGCATATTAAAACGAGTGTGTACAAAAACCAGTGGCTGACCCTGTTTGATTTCCTTCTGTGTTTCTCCATCTGGTCACCCATCACTTCCCTACGACTTTTCCTGTGATGGTGAAAAGCAACCTAGTATTTAACTTTCCTACGGGTGCCAAGCTTCCTGGATTTTTGCATTTTCACAACGATCACCTCTTATATCTAATCCTGGAGTTTCTGGGACAAGGACTGACACCTGCTGAGGCTCACACTCCCCCGTCTGATCATTCCACAGCCCTGCCTACGCACAGAGTGCCAGCTTGAAAATGGAAGGGACAGGGTTTCTATAATGCCTTGAAAAAGCTCTGAGATGGTGCCCAGAGTGAGAAAGACATACTACGGCATTTAGCTGAGAGCCTAAAGCTGGGATTTCTATTTCAGAAATGTCTGTGGCTGATAAGAATGATAATAAAAACGCTGATGCTTCATGTCTGAACTGTCATGATCTTGCCAAGGTGTGGGTTTCATCATACGCCTCAGCTGGGTATTTGGTGTAACTAACGCTGCTCTAGAAGCCGAGAAGACAGGTCCGCAGACATCTGATTTCACGGGAGGTGTCTGGTTTAACTTTGCTCAGGGGTACATTTTGTCAGCAGATTATAGGCATGTCAGCTGTACCCCCACGGTCTGTGGCACTTCTGTCATGAGTTCTTGTCTGTAGGATTTAGTGTGATGTTTTATTCAAATGACAGCACACTGGAAATGAGCACCTGGTCAGAAAAGCACATTTCCCACAGGTGCCTTCCAGTGTCATTGTTCCTGCAAGTCAGGGTGGGATAGTTTCTATTCTTGGTGATTTTGTATCTGTGTGTGGCGGGGTGGGGGAGAAAAGTAATTTTAAAGAACAGAGTTATTTAAGGACCCTGTGTGTTCCCAAAACTTATTTCCAAGTCCATTTTTTTGTTTGTGATGTTGATCAGGGTCATTATAGGAATAAAATAGCAAATAGCATTTGGATTTCTAGAGTTGGTCCCCTAAAAATCTAACTTTTTTAACTCATTTTACCCCCGTGAGGTAGGAGTGGTTCTGTAGACTCTCCCCCACACTGAGAACAGTGTTTTGGCGAATAATGTATTCTGAGTTCCAACCCAGAATGGCTTGACCGCATCCCCCTCCACTTTGAGGTCATCAGGGCCATAGAAATACTCTGGAGGCTGTCATTCCTGGGCTGGCTGTGTCACTGCTTAGCTGTGTGATGTCGGACACAGATCCCTCTTCTGTGTAATGGGGCCCCGACTCCTCATCACTTCAGCGAGAGCATTTGAAAAGTAGCACAACATCGGGGACAAAATAAGTCCTCAGAAAATAGTAGTTTTATCTTCTTCCCTGTAGGCCCTTGCCACAAGAGCAGAGACTCCCCATCTCCTACAGCCCGGGCCAACCCACTGGCTGAGACGGGGGCGCCAATGTAGGGAATTCGCCGTGGACTTGGGGATTTGGTTGTGGGGACTGGGAGGGGTATAGAGAGAAGGGCAGAGGAGACCAGGGGTGAGCGGAGAGAGAGGGAAGCCAGTCCTTTCTCAGTGCTCGGATGTAGGTTGATGAATTGCTAGACTCAGAGAAGGAACCACCTTTATCTCTGGACTTCGGGTTGCTTCTCGTCAGCTGCTCTGCTGGAGACTCTGTCCCTGCTGCCTGTGTTGTCCAGCGACCAGCTCTTTTCTTTGTCACTTTGACACTGCCTGATTAATCTTGTATTTCATTTTTTTAAAATGGGTGGGATGTAGTAATAGAGGTCCGTACTTCATTAGGGTCTGTTTTTTTCTATACTGGAAGTCCAGGGGGATATCTTCTTGTTTTTCCATCGGCCTGTAGCTCATTCATTCCTCTTAAAAATCTTTTTGTTTTATGATATGCTGTGTGCATTGAACTAGATATAAAGGTGGAAAGTCGCTGTCCTTGATCAAGGAGTTTACGGTATAGCAGCACAATAGACACCTCTACGAAATCGTGTGCGATTGGCCATTTGGAGATACACATGGAAAAGAAGGCTCACAGAAGCTCTGGATCCCTGGGGGAGAGGTCGGGGAAGGGTTCAGCAGTGGTTGTGTCTGAGCTGAGTCTCGGACGCGGAGTCGGCGTGGGCAGGTAGACAAGGGGCAGGGAACGTTTCCAGGTGGGGCCAACAGCTTGCGTCGTCGTCTGGAATTCTGGGAGCAGCGCGTGTTCTGGGCGCTGCATGTATGTCAGTAAAATGAGAGTGCGGAGGGCAAAGTCAGGAGGGGAAGGACGTGGGTCGCTGATCAGGGCCCACTTTCTATCTCACGTGTGGCGGTGACCCACCGAAGCCTTGTGTGTGACACGCGAGGTCACGGACACCGTGTGCTGGGTAGGTTGCGGGTGGAGTGGGTGGGGGTGGGGCGCTGCAGGATCGCACGCCAGGGCAGACAGAGCATTACTCTGCAAGACCGGAGGTTGAGAGCGCAGACAAGGGGCGAGTCGTGGGGACTCTCTGCAGTGAGAAGGGTTAGGGAGAACATGGAGGAGGAGGGAAAACTGCCTGGTCTTCGTGACTGAATGTGAAAGGAATGGGGGAATGGGGACGCGAGAGTGATGCTCAGGTTCCTGGCTGGTGCAAGGGAGAGGGGAAGGGGAAGCAGTTCGTAGGGAAGCCGGTGAGTTCAGGTTTGCGCGTGTTGTGGTTGACGGCCGCAGGCATCCCTGGTGGCAGGAGGCATGGAGAGGCCGTTGGCTGCTGGGCCCGGGTGCACTGCCGGGGATGGGGAGGCGGGAGGTGCAGGTCTCCGAGGGCATGCATCCGGAGAGACCGGGAAGGCCCCGGTGGTGAAATGTGAAAGTGCTTTGAGGGGCTTCCCAGAAAGAGGAAAGAAAGGGCCTAAAGTAAGTCTTTAACGTGAACACCCACATGACAGTGACAAACCTGGAAACCAGAGATGGAGGGTGGATGAGGGCGCATGGCCAGAGAGTCTGGGACAACAGGCAAAGTCAAACTTTTCAGGCCAATGGTAGAATTTCTGGTAGAAACCAGTGAAAAATGTCATGCTCCAGCCCTGGCTGGTGTGGCAGAGTGAAGGGAAACTAGAACATTTAAAGCAAAACTTAAGACCCGTCATGCCGCCTCGGCCTTATGGCCCACGGCGCCTTGGCCTTGTGGCCCACTCGTTTGGAGTGTTGCCGGTAAGTCAAAAGGCTGTGGGTTCCACTCCCGGTCAGGGCACGTACCTAGGCTGCAGGTTCAGTCCTGGTTGGGGCGTGTACGGGAGGCAAGCAATTGATGTTTCTCCCTTCCTCTCTCTCTAAAACCAATGAAAATAATTTAAAAAATGCAATGCTCTGAATCAAGTGTGACAAAGATTGTCAAGTGCTCGTTAGAAGTGATTGGTTTCGTTGGAATGGCAGGGACAGAAGCTGCACTGCCGAGGGTGACCTGGTAACAAGGAGGTGAGGAGGCCTGGTGAGGAGGTATGCTTGGTCTCTCCTTAGAGATTGGGGCTTAATAGTCTGCAGTCCAGAATTTCAAAAGCTCTGCAAAGGATTTTCTAGGTGTTGGAGAGGGAGAGCCCGCCAGTGGACTTGACTTCTGTGTTTGAGGGGAGGGGCCGCAAGGAGAGGGAGAAGTTGAAAGTGCCCTTGAGGGTCCTCACTGTTCTTTGATTGTCAAGATTTCTTGTGGATGCAAATCAGGTAGTCCGTTTGTTGGCTTAATCCTCCCTTTTAAAAAAACCCAGCCCTGACACCCCCTTGAATTGCCTGTTCAAGGGATTACACAATCCCTTTGAGGCCAGAGGTCCATTGCTGCCCTGCTCTGTCCCCATCTGGCCCTTCTGTATATGGTATTCTGGAGCCTAATGCAGTTGGGGTTAGGGGGAGGTCCCCTTCTTTTATTGAAAGTTGCAAATTTTCAAAGGAGTGTGTACCAGGAGACTAAGGGAGGAGAGCCATACCAAACATGAAAAATTACTCAATTTAGCAAATCCTCATCTGCTACCTTCAAGGCTGTATGCACTACAGGGACCTAGAAGACAGGAAGGATGAGTGTAAGATAGGGTTCCCGCCCTCACGGAGTCCGTGTGAGGAATGGGTGTGACACTAGTGCCCTGTGCCTTGCGTGCCGTCACAGAGGTGGAGCTCAGGGTCAGGTGGGTGCGGGCACTGGACTTCTCTATGTGTGTGATCCTGAAGGCTTCCCCAAGGAGGAGACGCATGAGCCAGGGCTCGCCTGGAAGTTAAGGGTTGGAGTGGGGAGGTTTCAGGATGTGGGATCAGCAGAATGAAGTAGTCCTTGGTGGCCCCATGATGGCAACAGAAGGGGATCGAGTTGCCCACCTCCTCTTCCTTCTTGTCTTGCTTGGTGTCTTGCCAAGGCATCTTTGTCTTAGAGGGAGCTCTTAGGGGATCCGGATGTTTCTGCTTACATATGTGGTACCAGCAATTCCCTTCCTCCCCCCATGGTATGAACTTTCTGTGAATTTACCACCACCGGTTTATCATCTACTGATGACGAAGACCGATCAGAGCAATGGAGTCAGCATCTCTGGGGATGATGGCTGCTACTGCCATTGAAATTTTCAGAGTGCCCCAGGTGTTCATGTGGCAGCCAGGTGCTTAGCCCATTCTCAGGGAGGACCAGAGCAAGCCAGCACCCCCCATCCCCCATCCCACGGTCCTTCCTGTGTGACTCCTTTCAAGTCTCATTGAACTCAGGCCAGGTTTGGTAACTCACAGCGTGTTCTGGACTAAGAATGCCTGGAAGGTGGAAGTACACATTTTTCTTTTATGTCATAAATCACAAAAATTTAATCTTTGCAATTTTATCCAAAAGTTTATTCTTCAAGCTTGGTCTTTGTCATGGCACTTTGACATGTACACTTTTTTATATCTTTCTGTGGACAAATGTTCGTAGCATTTACGGTCAGCTTTTGAAAAATGGTCTTGTCTATGACTGGAGGACAGGTTGTAAACACATTATCCAGTCCTAGTTTGGGAATCGCGTGCAGCAGACATTTATTAAAGAAGGGGAATGTTTGTGATGTTGTGTTCTGTATTTTAGGATGACCGAATTTCATATGATTTTTTGCATTGCTTGGACCGAGAAATGCATGGACCGAGAAATTCACAGTGTCTCAGGAATGTTTTCTCCTTTCTCCTCTCCTGCATATTTTCCTGTGCAGATGTCTCTCTTCAGGAGTCCTTTATCTTCTTCGCCACACTCTGCCTTCTCTGTCTGCTGGCTGCACCTCATTTTCTCCCTGTCTTTGCACTCTGTCCACCCATGTCCGCTTGGGGGACGAGTGGGCCTCACGGGGCGGCAGGCATCGCGGGGCGCAATCAGTGCGTAGAGAAGCATTCCTCTGAAGCTGCGGGTGGTCGGCAGTAGCGGAGCTAGAAAGCTGTAGGAAAAGATTACAGTTGCCTTAAATCTACCTTAATTTTTTTTAACAGACTATTTAAAAGATTACAGTTTTAATAGGTGCTTGGAGAGATTACAATTTTAATAGACTGTTAAAAAGATTACAGTTTAATAAACTATTTAAAAGATTATAGTTGTTTTGATTTACCTTAATTTTTTTAATAGACGATTTGTTTAAAGCCGTTTTAGGCTCCCAGCAAAGCTGAGTGGAAGGTAGAGATTTCCCATTTTCTCCCCACCCACACCCCACCCCACCCCACACCCCTCCCCCACTGTCCACATCACTCACCACCGTGGTGCATTTGCTGTAACGGATGAATCTCTACTGATGCGTCATCACCACCCAAGGTTATGGTGTACCTTCGAGCTCACTCTTGCCTGTATACTATTACGGGTTTGACGTATGCGTTGGTGTAATGACACGCATCCACCATGATAGGCTCATGCTGAGTAGTTCCGCTGCCCTGAGCGTCCCTCCACTCTGCAAGCCCTGGCCGCCCCGGGTCTCTTCGCCATCTCCACAGTTCTGTCTTCTCCAGAATGTCCGAGAGTTGAAATCATGTAGTGTGTAGCCATTTCCCCTGGATTTTTAGTTTGCCTGATAGAGTAGATTATTTACAAAGCATGTTTTATAGTTTTTCTAAGAGCTTAGTTGTTTAAGAAGAGTTTTATTGGTGTCAGATTCAGAAGCTAAATAATTGTTTAGTTTTGTTAGAAAGTGGCTATTTAGTATTGTTTCTCTGTAAGGGCGGTTCGAAGCACATTACGCACCATCAGCATGTGTTTGTTACACGTCTCGGTGTTTCTCGGGTGTGCCAGGCACCCTGGAGACCAGACACAGGGGGACAGTGTTAGAAGAGTCACAGCTTGAGACCTTCTGGGGTATCTGAGTCCATGAGGTTACTACTCCGAACATTTCATCAAACCTTTATTTAAAAACTTAAAAAACGTAGGCGTTCACCTTGAATTTCTAGACATTCCAGTGGCTATGTGGTGTGAAGAGAATGTGGAACGGGGTCGTGAAGGTTACGAGAGCGCTAGCTCTGCTGTCAGTGATGTGAACATGAACTTGTCTCTGAGCTTCGTTTTCTTTGGGAAAATGGAGGTATGTGCTTCATAGGTTATTTCAGGGACTGTATGAGCTGTTGGTAAGAATCCTATGTACAATTAACCCATTATACAGAAATACAAGGAATTATTAGTTCATGAGTCACATTGGGTTACTGTTTTCACCTCTGTAATTTTTTTTTGTTTTGTTTTGTAGACAAGTAATACAGGGAAACAATGATTTGAGGGTAAGAAGACAGTACAGTGAGTCCTCACCATCGTCGATAGGTTTTTGGAAGTGTGTCAGAACAATGTAGAATGAAACCAATTTCACCAAAGGCTAAATGATACAAACAAAAGTTACATTCCTACAGCATCTCATCGACATCATCACGAAACGATGCTGAACGAAATATTATTTGAGGACCTGTTGTACTGCTGAAAAGATTATTTAGCTGTGTTGGAGAAAAAAATGACTTTTTTTAATCTGAATATGTCTCATTGATTTAGCCTGCTTGTGTCTTCTTAGGAAAGCTGTTCACTCTGCTTGTGTGCTTGGCCCCAAATCACATTTATTACCTAGCTGTCAGCTGGAGTGTTAGTCTCCCTTCCAGAAGCATGAATTATATTGCCAGGCTCTGCACAGAGTCAGAGGCACATTATTTCCTGTTTATGGTAAGAAAAGGTGAGTTTCTAAAGCTCTTACGACCCGTCTCTGCGTGGCTGAAGTCACGAGGGCCAGATGGAGTTTGGAAGGAGAGAAAAAATAGTCTTGTTGAAGTCCTGAGGCAGGTGATATATTTAATATATTTCTAGGTTCAATGAAAATGTCCCTCTAGTTTAAAATACTAGAGGGACGGCCAGGGACATACTAATGAATTAAAATTATAGAAAACTTTGCATTTCTGAGTTGGAGACATCTCGACAGTGCTTAGTTCAAACTAAAAGTGTAATAGTCATTTTCGGTCAGTTCCGTTGACATCTTCATTACATTGCAACTGCAGCTTTCATAGCTACTTTCTTCTAGTACCTTCCAATACATCATTTTGCCAAAGACAGAAATATGATGTGTCCTGAGGTGAAGGATGGAAGAATGTCCAACGACCAGCCCCCCAGGTAGACGTGGGGAGTCCAAAGATAATTGTCATGAGACCCCTATTAGGTACCATCTGACTCCGATATCGGGAACAGAGAGAAGAAAATTGGAAATGATGCAGAGGACCCTGAACAGGAAATGGTGCACGGGACCCCCATTAGGGGCCACCTGACTCCGATATCGGGAACAGAGAGAAGAAAATCGCACAAGCATTCTAGAGAAGCGGCCAGTGGAACTTTTCCTACTGTGTGTGTTTGGAACAACTTGTCTTCGTAGCAACGAAGTGGAATGTCACTTCCGAGCAGGGAACGGGGTGACGACATGGGTCCTGTCCCCTGCTGGCTGTGGGTTCCCACGACCTGCCTGGGCTCAACGTTGGGACGCATGGCGATGCCTGTGTGTCCTGATGAGCTCTGCCTGGACGTGTAACCCCAGATCCTGAGAGCAGGAGAAAGAGGTGGTCTGGCTGCTTGCTTCACAGGCGGTGGGGAGTGGGAAGGCTGAGGGAAGGGCACAGCCTCACGCCATCTGAGCCCTGCTCACTGTCTTGGGTTTTACATGAAGGAAAGCAGAGCGGGGAGAGTCGGCTCTCTCTTTTATCCTCAGCAGTCTCATCTGTAACTCCTCTCATCGTCTGGGTGCCTCACGTCCTGGGGACACTCGCTGTTGGCAGCCCTCAGGCAGGGAAGTGGAGCAGCCCTGTACTTTCCTCCGGCTTTCTGCAGCCTTCGGTCCCACAGCCGTTTAAAATTGGTACCGGATAAGCAGAAGTATATCTGAACTCCAGTCAGCTTCCAGTCTGGGCACGTAGGGCTGATTAAGCTC
>PVKM010051864.1:0-10375 GCA_004027735.1 Carollia perspicillata
ATGTAATTTTCTTTAAAAAAAAAAAAGAAGTACAAATGGTAGTTACAAAATAGCCATGGGGATGGAAAGTACAGTATAAGAAATGGAGTAGCCCAAGAATTTATAGGCATGACCTATGGACATGAACAATGGTGGGAGGATTTCCTGAGTGAGTAGGGAGTGCTGGGTAGAGGGGGGCAAAAGGGAAAAAATCAGGGCAGCTCTAATAGCATAATTAATAAAATACTATATATAAATAAATAAATAAAAGAGAAGGCTCATGATTCTTATTTTAAATTAATTATGTTAATTCAATTAATCCTAAATTGGTTTCAGTTGACCTCAATTTAAAAGACATAGGTCTTAGTGCAATGGGTTTTGGTATCAATAAAAATTAGGTTCTGATTTCCAGCCAAGATGAAGGCACAGGTAGATAAACTTTGCTTCCTCTCATAGCCAAAAGGACAACAACAATAAATTAAAAACAGAAAACAACCAAAACTGCCAGAAAACTGTGTGGAAGTCCAATAACCAAAGTGTGAACATTCATTCATACTTTTTGGAGGGGTGGAGAGGAAGCATGGCAAGGTGCTGGCTGGAGGACATGGTGGGTGAGGCAGTGGCTGGTCGTCCCACATTTGCGTGTGGATAAATCAGGAGGAACAACTAGGGAGCAAGAAAGACTGTGTAACCCAGGGTTCCTGGTCTGGGAAATAACATCTCAAAACTTCTAGCTGTAAAAACCTGTGGGGTTGCTGTGGTGGGAGAAACTCCCAGCCTCACAGGAGAGTTTGTTGGAGAGAACCACAATATCCTAGAAAATACACAAATCCACCCACCCAGGAATCAGCATTAGAAGGGCCCAATTTGCTTGTGGGTAGCAGGGCAAGTGACTGAAAACCAGTTGAGAACTGAGCAAGCAGCATTGTTCACTCTCTGACCCCTCCCCCACATATGTTGACACAAGGCAGGCACGTGGGTTTCCTTGCCCTGGTGAATAGCTAAGGCTCTCCTCTTTACAACAGAACAGGTACACCAAGACAAAGAAATATAGCCCAAATGAAAGAGCAGATCAAAGCTCCAAAAACAGAACTAAGGAATGAAGAGATAGTCAACCTATCAGTTGCAGAATTCAAAACACTGGCAATCAGGATGTTCACAGAAATGGTTGAGTATGGTCCCAAAATGGAGGAAAAAGTAAAGGCTATGCAAAGTGAAATAAAGGAAAATGTACAGGAAGCCAACAGTGACTCAAATCAACGGTTTGGAGCAGAGGGAAGACATAAACAGTGACCCAGAACAGATTGAATTAATAAGAATTCAAAAAAAATGAGCAGAGGCTTAGGAACCTCCAGGACAACTTTAGACATTCCAACATCTGGGTCATAGGGATGCCAGAAGGAGAAGGGGAAGAGTAAGAAATTGAAAACTTGTTTGAGCAAATAATAAAGGAGAACTTCCCCAGTCTGGCAAAGGAAACAAACTTCCAGGAAGTCCAGGAAGCTCAGAGAGTCCCAAAGAAGGTGGACCCAAGGAAGTACACACCAAGGCACATCACAATTACATTACCCAAGATTAAAGAGAAGGAGAGAATCTTAAAAGCAGCAAGAGAAAGGAGAGGGTCACCTACCAAGGAGTTCCCATAAGATTATCAGCTGATTTCTGAAAAGAAACCTTGCAGGCAAGAAGATGCTGGTAAGAAGTATTTGAAGTCATGAAAGGCAAGGCCCTACATCCAAGATTGCTCTATCCAGCAAAGCTTTCATTTAGAATGGAAGAGCAGATAAAGTGCTCCCAGATAAGGTCAAGTTAAAAACCCTTATTATGTGAAATGTTAAATGGACTTACCTAAGAAAAAGAAGATAAAAAATAAGAACAGTTAAATGACAACAAACTCAGAGCTATCAACAATTGAACCTAAAAAAAGAAAAACAAACTAAGAAAATAACTAAAATCACAGAAATAGAGATCACATGGAGGGTTATCAGCGGGGAGCAGGAGGAGGGAGAAGTGGGGAAATGGTACAGGGAATAAGAAGCATAAATGGTAGGTACAAAATAGACAGGGGGAGGTTAAGAGTAGTATGGGAAATGGGAAAGCCAAGAAACTTATATGTATGACCCATGGACATGAAGTAAGGTCGGGGAATGATGGTGGGAGGGGGAAGGGTACAGGATGGAGGGGAATAAAGGGGAGAAAAATGCAACAAGTATAATAGCATAATCAATAAATCATACATTAAAAAATCAGGTTCAAATCTTTACTTGACAGTTATCTACCTTAGGCCTTAGGTCCATTTCCCTTTCTGTAGAGCTAGTGCCTGTCTTTCAGGGTTTTTGTGAGCATTAAATGTGATAATGACTTTAAAGGAATTAGCACAGTGCCTGATACAGATAAAAATAGATGTTCTGTGTGCTTTGGGAAACAGATCTACTATAGTCTGTTCAAGTTTGCACAAAAAAATAAATGTATTCTACAGTTTCTGTTGACTGTTTCTTACCATCAGAGTATTTAAGATCAAATAATATAGAAACAATTTTACCTGTTAGAAATTGAAATTGTTTTAGTAAATCCAAAAATCAGAATGTAAGTATCAATCAAATTTCATTTAAAATACACTACCATAAATAATTAGAAGTGACAGCAGGCTAGTGAAAAATTGAATGGGGAAATTAGTTGAGAACTGAAGAATTCAGTAACTTAATGCCTTTATTGGAAGAAATCAATTACTTAGCCATACAGATCATTAGGGGTACTATAAAATTTTTTCATTAGTCACATGTAAAAGAAAACCACCAACAAAATAAATATACTAAAGCAAAATAACCCTTTTTCCACTTTACATTGTAGGTGTGTGGAAGTTGTGAAAGCTTCTCAATACATAGAGCTAGCAAATGACCTGGAAATAAACAAAGCAATTACATACTTGAGGCAGAAGGACTTTAACCAAGTAAGTTTTAAAAATTAGATGAAATTACGTATGTTAATTGATAAAAGCAATAATACTTGGAAACTTTTTTCTGGAATAATGTTACCTCTGAATATTTTGAAGTTGAGTGATTTCTGTATGAACATTAATTTCCGTTAGTATGGTATTACTTTGAATTTTGACCTGTTAGTCCTGTTTCTTAAAATGTAAATGCTTTACATGTAAAATGTGCTTGGTTGTTAAGTTACTAAATCAAGTTCTAGTCCAGAGATCAACTTTCTCATGGAAGTTTTCAAGCTGTAGCCTGGAGCTCTAAGGCTTTTTCAGAATCAAGTATTATGTGTAGGAGAAGGAAGGCCAGGAGCTGGAAGAGCAGCCTGAGCCTCCCATGTACTATTTGCACGTTGGCAGCTCTCCTCTTTTCTGTTTATGTTGTCGGTTTACTCACTGACATTGCATCGGCCTAAAAGAGCCCTTCGACAACAGTTTCAAAACCCTCCAGGACCTCTCGCTGCTACCACTGCTTTCTTACTACCTTAGGTAGAGGTGGAACAGGTGAGAGACATAGTTGTGACAAAACCAGAATAGCCCTGGCTCAAGGTGTCTCAGTTGGTTTGAGCATCATCCCATACCCCAAAAAGTTGTGAGTTTGATCCCCAGTCAGGACACATACCTATGTTGTGGGTTTGATCCCAGGTCAGGCTACGTACGGGAGGGTTTTTTTTTTTATAAGAAGTACTGTTATAGGTCACAACATAGAAAAAAAAATATTTGCCAATTTTCTCAATATTTTTTAATGGTCTTTTTAGAAAGATTTAACAGTGTATTGTCATAGTTCATGATTTTAACAATTAGTTTTGCCTGTTGTTTTAAAATTTTCATTTATTTATTTTTAGAGAGAGGGGAAGGGAGGGAGAAAGAGAGGGAGAGAAGCATCAATTGTGGTTGCCTTTCCAGTGCCCCCTGCTGGGGGCCTGGCCCGAAACCCAGGCATGTGCCCTGATTGGGAATTGAACTGGTGACCCTTTAGTTTGCAGGCCAGCACTCAGTCCACTGAGGCACACCAGCCAGGGCAGTTTACCTGTGTTTTAAGAATGTAATTTCTGTTTTCTTTTCAACATCGTTGTCACATACCAGGGAGCAGCTTTCTTTCTGTCTCACATGACTTCAGAGTTTAATGGCCGTGTGTTCATTCCTTTTCACGTGCCTTATGTTTTAACTTAGCACATACGTTTGCAATGCAATCCAAAAGTAAAGATGAAAACATCTCACTTCTTATTCAAAATGAAATGCAGCTTATAAACTTACATAAATAGTGCCTTTTCCGTGAATAGTCAGTGAGGGGTCAATGAGACGACTTCCGTGGGTGGGTAATACAACAGCAGTCATCTCAGGTATAAGTTTTAGGGGTTTCTTGGCAGTTTTATAGAGTAAGTCAGAAAGAGAATCTCAAAAGAAAGGGCATGTTTGGATTTTTTTCTTCCAGAATTTATGTTGTGAAAGTATAAACTGCTGGCCTAGAAACTCCCAGCAGTTTTAAAGTAATCAAAAACCATGTAAAAGTATAATTACTTGTTCATATTATAACCAAGGTTTATGGAGTCTGGTATGATACTTTAAGGTCTGATGCTTGAGTAGCATTCAGGTCAGACTTTGTCAGGTGTTTTCAGTACCAATAGCTGGTGGCCATTTTAAAAGCTCAGGTAGTATCTTTGCATGGACACAGTGCTCTCCAGGAGCAGAAGGCATCACAAGGCCAAGCTTTTTCTACTCAGTAAATGCATTTGAAAGCCAGGAAGGGAGGGAGGGAGGGAGGGAGGATCCATTGTCTTTCTCTACTTTTTTTTCCCTCTGATATTTTTCAGTAATTTCTAAGTTGATAACTCATTCATTTTTCATGCAAGGTGTCTGACCATTCCAACCGTCCTGTTTGGTTACAATGATCTCAGACCTCCAGGTGGTTAAAAGTGTACTTTAATATCTCATGGCTCCAAAATGTATTGGGTTGGCCAAAAAGTTTGTTTGTTTGTTTGTTTGTTTTCCGTAAGATGGCTCTAGTAGCACTTAGTTGTCTTTAACTTCATTCAAAACAATTTAGTTTTATTGTATTGTGACAGCCAACATATCAGTGTGCATTTTTTAAAAGAACATCAAAATTGATGAATTTTTGTGTAGCCATTTTAATATTGAAGATGGAAGAAAATACGTAACATCTTCAGCATATTATGCTTTATTATTTCAAGACAGGTAAAAATGCAACTGAAATGTAAAAAAAGATGACTGCAGTGTATGGAGAAGGTGCTCTGACTGATTAAATGTGTCAAAAATGGTCTGCAAAGTTTCACGCTGGAGGTTTCTCAAGGGATGATGCTCCAAGTTGGGTAGACCAGTTGAAGTTGATAGCAATCAAATCAAAACGTTAATTAAGCATAATCAACATTATACCACATGAGAGATAGCCAAAATACTCAAAATATCCATTTCAAACAATCAAAGTTATACCACGTGTGAGATAGCTAATATACCAAAAGTGTCCATATCAATAAAGCTATTAGTGAAAATGAAAAAACGTGTCTTTATTACAAGAAAAAGAAAAACATACAGACTTTTTGGCCAACACAATAGTTATATTTAGATCTACTTCAGATAATTTTTTGTAATACTCCTAGAATTATTTTCTGTCATCGGTTTTGGAAAATTCTCAGCCACTGGTCTTTCTTCCCTTTCAGGAAGTGCAGTTATGCTTATATGAGATTTCCTAGTGTTTATCTATGTCTTGTATGTTCTTTTCTAAGAGTGTTTTTGAGCCTTTTAGTTTGCTGTGCTGATTTTATTTAGTTGGAACATTTTCTGGGATCTTGTTTAACCATCGAATCCTGGTTGCCTCAGTAACTCTCCGGTGTCTTCAAAAAATATTTTTAGGCCCTGACAGTGGGTTGGGCATTGTCCCACAAACCAAGAGGCTCACCATTCAGTTCTCAGTCAGGACGTACGCCTCTGTTGCAGGCCAGGACCCTAATTGGAGCATGCAAGAGGCAACCAATCAATGTTTCTCCCTCTCTTTCCCCCTCCTTTCCCCTGTCTCTAAAAATAATAAAATCTTTAAAATATATATTTTTTAGTATTTTATCTAACTTTTCTAGTTGTTCTCTTTGGGAGAATGGTCTTCTGTGGGCTGTTTTCTGATAGCCAGAAGCAGAAATTCTGGAATTATTTTGCAAAGAGCAAATTGGATCATGTTTTTTAGGTAAAGCCTTACTACCCACTTCATTATGCAGGATAGACTAAAACTGTGTCACGTCGAGACTCACAGGCTCAATGTTTACTGCTCTCTTCAGCTACATATAATCTGCCATTAAACCCATCTATTTTTTTTTCTTAATTTTAGTTACGGTATTTTTAGTGATATTTTATTTTTTATAAATTTTAATTCTCAAATGAAATTCTCATCTTGTCATCTGTTTTCTTAAATGTATTAATATACAGTCTTTTGTTCATCCCTGGTCGTACACTTCAGATACTAATCTTTTCCCAGGTGTAAGCCTAAACATATTACAAAGCCTGTCATATTACAATGGTAGTAACTTTCAGGTATTTCATTTCTAGGCTGTAGAGACCTTAAAAATGTTTGAAAAAAAGGACAGTAGAGTGAAAAGTGCAGCTGCAACCAACCTTTCATTCCTGTATTATTTGGTAAGTTATATGTTTTTACCACTAAGTGTTCGTAATGTGGTATTTTCATGTTGCTAAATTTCTGCCTATGGAGCTGACCTAAGGAGAGGCTCTGGAGAGGACATGCAGAATGTCAGTGAAACAAGGTATTTGGAGATCCAGGTCATGACAGTTCTGGGCCAGGGGTTTAGTATATGGGTGTGAGTGAGAACACCATCTTAGGAGGAGAAGAGAGAGTAAAAAGTGGTGGCGGGAACCATTACATCATGGAATTGTAGAGCATAGACCCAGGAGATGAACTGGAGGTACATTTTACTTACATGCTAATAATAACAAAAGTGACATCTTAGGTTATACAACTTATGTAAAGCCAAGCAGAAGTTGAACATCTGTGGATGCCAATGATGGGGAATACCAATAGGCTAAGAGCTCCCAAAAGGGAACATTTTCAATTTAGAGCAAAGGCGGCAGGTGGGTCGAGTAGGATGGAATGAAGGTTGGTTAAAAGTAGAAAACATCAAATTAGTGTATGATACTAAGTGCTATAGAAATTCAGAGGAGGCAAATAGCATTTTAATTTAGGGCTTTTGGGGAAGATTCTTGAGATAAGTTGGATCTTAAAGGTCAGAATATCGCTAAAAGATCCAGTACCCACTTATGATAACAACACTCAGAAAAGTGGGAGTAGAGGGAGCATTCCTCCACATAATAAAGGCCATCTACGAAAGACCTACAGCCAACATCATACTCAGTGGGCAAAAAGGAAAGCTTTCCCCTTAAGATCAGGAACAAGACAAGGGTGTCCTCTTTCACTACTCTTATTCAACATAGTACTAGAAATTCTAGGCACAGCCATCAGACAAGAGGAAATAAACAGAAGGCATCCAAACTGGAAAGGAGAAAGCAACAACTGTCATTATTCGCAGATGACATGATACTATACATAGAAAACCCCATAGGTTCCACCAAAAAACTACTTGACCTAATAAATGAATTTGGCAAAACAGTGGGATACAAAGTCAATATTCAGAAATCTATGGCATTTTTGTGCACCAATAATGAAATATCAGAAACAGAAACTAGGGGAAAAATCTCATTTGCTGTAGCAACAAGAAAAATAAAGTTCCTAGGAATAAACTTAACCAAGAAGGTCAAAGACCTGTACTCAAAACTATAGAACACTGAAGAGAGAAATTAAGGAATATACAAATAAATGGAAACATATACCAATTCATGGATTAAAAGAATTAACATCATTAAAATGTCCATACTACCCAAAGTAATGTATAGATTCAACACAATTCCTATTAAAATATCAATGGCATGTTTCACAGATCTATAGTAAATATTTCAAAAGTTTGAACCAAAAAGAACAAAAAAGACCCTGAATAGCCTCAGCATTTTTGAGAAAGAAGAACAAAGTAGGAGGGATCACAATACCTGACATCAAACTGTATTACAAGACCACTGTAATCAAAACAGCCTGGTACTGGCATAAGAACAGACACATAGACCAATGGAACAGAACAGAGAACCCAGAAATAAACCTATGTGTCTGTGGTCAATTAATCTTCTACAGAGGAGGTAAAAGCATAAAATGGAGTAAAAACAGCTTCTTCAACAAATGGTATTATTGGAAGATCTGGACAGGTACATGCAAAAAAAAAGAAACTCAACCACCAACTTGCACCATACACAAAGATAAACTCAAGATGGGTAAAAGGCTTAAATATAAGTCATGACACCATAAAAGTCCAAGAGGAAGACATAGGCAGGAAATTTTCAGATATCCCATGTAGCAATATTTTTGCTGATATATCTCTTAGGGCAAGGGAAATAAATGAAAACATAAACAAATGGGACTACATCAAACTGAAAAGCCTCTGCATAACTAAGGAAACCATCATCAAAATGAAAAGGGAACTGACCATATGAGAGAATGTTTGCCAGTGATACACTGGACAAGGGTTTAATCTCCAAAATATATAAAGAACTAATACAACTCAACACCAGAAAGACAAACAATTTAATTTAAAAATGGGCGAAGAACCTGAACACACACTTCTCCAAGGAGGACATCCAAAGGGCCCAGAGACATGAAAAGATGCTCGACATCACTAGCTGTCAGAGGAATGCAAATTAAAACCGCAATGAGATATCACCCCACGCCTGTCAGAATGGCCATTATTAATAAGTCAGCGAACAAGTGATGGTGAGGATATGTAGAGAAGGGAACCCTAGTGCACTGCTGGTGGGAATGCAGACTGGTGCAGCCACTGTGGAAAACAGTAGGGAATTTCCTCAGAAAACTAAAGATGGAACTGCCTTCTGACCCAGCGATTCCACAGCTGGGATTGTATCCTAAGAATGTTGAATCACCCCTGTGTTTATAGCAGTGCTATTTACAATAGCCAAGTACTGGAAATAGTCTAAGTGCCCATCAACAAGTGAATGGATCAAAAAACTGGCATGTTTAGCCCTGGCTGGTGTAGCTCAGTGGATTGAGCTTGGGCCTGCAAATCAAAGGATCGTGGTTCGATTCCCAGTCAGGGCACATGCCTGGGTTTCAGGCCAGTTCCCAGCAGGGGACGCACGAGAGGCAACCATACATTGATATTTCTTTCCCTCCATCTCTTTCCCTTCCCCTCTAAAGATAAATAAATAAAATCTTTAAAAAAAACACTGGTATGTTTATGCCATGGAATACTATGCAGCAGAAAAAAAGGAAGTCCTACCTTTTACGGCAGCATGGATGAAACTGGGGAGCATTATGCTAAGTGAAATAAGCCAGTCAATGGAAGAAAAATATCATGATCTCGCCTACGAGAGGAATCTAATGAACAAATTAGACTAGAAACATAGGCATGGAAACATGGGGCAGAATGACCATGACCAGAGGAGGAGGGGAGGAGAATAATAGTGGAAAGAAGAGGAAGAGACTAGACAAAGAACATGTATGAATGACCCACAGACATGGACAACAGTGTGGGAATTGACTGTGGAGGCAGAGGAGATCAAAGGGGGAAAAAATTAAGACAACTGTATTAGAATAACAATCACAAGAAAAAAGAATATAGCTTAAAGAGAAGGGGTCAATTGTTGGGAAACTAAGGGAATAAACAATCACAGTGAACAACAATTAAAATAAAATTAAAAAAAGAAAAAAATGAACAACAATTAAAAGAAAAGAAAAGAAAAGAAAGAAAAAACAGTCACAGAAGTAAGACAGCTGGGAGGGAAAAAGTACATAGGATCATTGTATTTGGTTCTACTACACTTTCAGTCCCTTTTAGAGCTTCTCATGTGCACATTGAGAATTACTGCTGTGCACAACCACTGTTACAGCAGGAAGGTGTTACATCTCTCATGTGTTAAGATAAAAAGAGATAAAACCCCTGGTGTGAAGGACCCAGTGTTTTATTCTGCTGACGGGAGAGTGGTGCCAGGGACGTGTCCAGAGGAGCGTGTGAATTAGGGAGAAAGATGCCGAGATTGTTCTTAAATATATATTTTAAATGTTTTGTAGTGATGGTGATATAATTCAGTTATCTGAGAGGCATGTGGAACTGATCTCAGACAGAGATAATAATTGATGATTGTCTTTGTGAATAATAAGTTTTCATAATAGATGCCATGGATAGAATTGTTCCCCCAAAATCCTGTGCTGAAGCCCTAGGCCATCTCAGTCCTGCGTCACAATGCTTCTCTAGCCGGAGAGCCTAGACTTCCTACATGGAACAGGGTCCATGTAAGGAGACCCCTGGGCACAGATGTCTATCAACCTCCTGTGTGTGT
>PVKM010051865.1:0-10372 GCA_004027735.1 Carollia perspicillata
TCTGTCTCTGTCTTCCCCTATTTCAGCTCAGCTTCTCTCTTTTCTTTTCACTCTTCAACACCAACTTGCACTATGAGGCTGAAGGCATGTCTATAAGGTGCCTCAGGTTTTTATCTTTAAAGTTTCATGACTCGTGAGAAAAAAAGAGCTGTTCCCCACAAATTTCGGTTAGAAAAATCCCAGGAAAATTTCTGATCAGTTTGCCTATATTAATTAATTCTCTGTGGCTGGGAAACACTTTGATTGAAATCTCCTCCCAAGCAACCAGATGGGAGTAGGAGAACTTTTTTCTCTCCCAGAAAAAGGAGAAAAAGAGATGTTACACGGACAATAATAACAAATGTGTACTACAAGCAGAAACCAAATTAGTCATCAGAATAATAGACATAAGAATCTAACCATGTTAGATTTTATTTTTTGAATTTTATTTTTTTTGCTTTTATTTCCTGTTTTTTTCTTTTATTTTCTGTTTCCCTTCCCCAAATAAGTTCTGTGGCAGTGGAGATCTTTTCTGTCTTCTTGTCCATTGTAATGCTAGCACCCACAACAGTGTCTGGCATTACTCAGTAGGTCCTTAATATATATTTGTTGAATAAATAATTGAATTAATGAATCCTAGACATAGAAGAAACTACAAATTTTAACTTGAAGATTTTTTTACATAAGAGGTGCTTCAGACATGTTTTCAAATGAATGGAAAATAGGAGAATCCAGAAACCTATATTATTAGAATGTGCTAGAAATATTGCTGAATTTGAATGGTATAGCTATAACCAAACCCTTCTACCAAGGTCAAATGGCAAACATGCACTTTCCCCTTTCTCGTTTTCATTGGGGTGTATGAGCTGTGTGAGCGTTATTTTGAAAAGGCCTGCCTTCTTTTATCAGTATTATTTGTTGAGCACATGTCATGTGCCAGACGCCATTAAAGGTACTTTATGTGAATTACCTCCAATTCTGAGAGTCAAAATAGTAGGTAACTTGCTCAGCATTCACAGGTTTATAAAAGACGTGAGTGGGATTGGAACCCTTTCCACTACATCACAGTGAAACTTTTCAAAAGTGCTCTAGCAAGTCAAGGAGGAGATTTCAGAGTTGAGGGTTTGAACGAGTTCTAATCGTAGATACCTGTCCATAACCCATCTCACTTCTATCTATGCCTGGTGTGTGGGTGAACTGATGAAATTCTATTCCCAACTGTCCCAGAGGTTTTTATCTCTTAGCACAGTGGTGTAAAAGTCTGATCCTCAGCAGCAGGTAGCATGTCCTGAGGGCCTGTGAGAAGTGGAAATTCTCAGGCTCCATTCTGGTCTGCTCAACCAGAAACTCTGAAGGTGGGCCCAGCACCCTGCTTTAACAAGCCCTCCAGGTGATTCTGCTCTAGGACAGCTGAAATGAATATCTTTCACCATTAATACCAGGTATTAATGGAGAATTCTAGAGCCCAACACTAGGGGATGAGAAATAGGGGTGGAGTGACAAATTGTCCTGGTTTGTCTGGATCTAGAGGGTCTCCCGGGATGTGGGAATTTTAGTGTTAAAACCTGGACAGTCCTTGGCAAACCAGGATGAGTTGTTTACTGTATTAGTTTTTTATTGCTGACATAACAAATTGCCACAAATGCATAGTTTTAAACATTTATTTATACCATAGGAACTCACCTATAAGTGGAATGTAATCAACAAAACAAACAGGCAAACAAAATGTAACCAGAGACGCTGAAATTAAGAACAAACTGATAGTAACCAGAGGGGAGGTAAGAGGGGGTCATGGGGGGAAAAAAAGGAAGGGTTGTCAGGAACATGTATAAAGACACATGGACAAAGCCAAAGGTGGGTAGGATCAAGAGTGGGAGGTGGGGATAGCTGGGGTAGGGGGATTGGTGGGGGGAAAAGGGAGACAACTGTACTTAAACAACAATAAAAAAAGAAAAGCAAAACATTTATCTTTAAAGTTCTGTGGATCAGAATTCCAATGTGGGTCTTACTGGGCTAAAATCAATTGCTAGCAGGGCTTCTTTCTGGAAGTGTGGGGAGAACCTCTTTCATAGCTTTTCCCAGTTTCTAGGGGCCTCTTCCTCTGGCAATGTTGTTGCCAGCAATGTTGCATTTCTGATGTGGACACTGGCAATGTCCATGTCATTATGGATGAAACGAGAAATTCACATGGACTACTGAGTCCAGTGGAGGAAAAGGGACAGCCTGGCTTTTCTCTCAAGGGCAGAAAAAGCCTTGGCCCTTGCCATGACCGGCCTTTATTGGGTTTCTCCGCACGTTACATGATAGTCCTCATTTACTATACACAGGTTACTTTAGGTGGTTACCTTTTACAGAAAAACAAAGGAGCTGATGCTACTAATCACATCACAGAAGAAGGATATTTGCAAATGAAAAGGGCAAAAGTGGTTGAACCGGTTACACTCATCCTTGGAAGGTTTAGCATGGATTTTAGGAAGTTACTTTGCAGTAAATGGTTGCCACTGGGGGCTGGGCCCACGCCCCACAGAATGGTCTCCTGCACATTTCTGTAACCATTCTTCTGCAGTCACATCTCACTCTGACCGTAGCCAGAAGTCCTGCTTTGATTTTAAGGACCCATGAGATTAGATGGGACCTTTCTGGATAATTAGACTCACTCCATCTCAAGATTCTTAATTTACTCACATTTGCAAAGTCCTTTTAGCCATGCAAGGTAACATATTCACAGGTTACAGGGATTCGTGTGCAGACATCTTTGGGGAGCCATTATCCTGCCCACCAGTTATCAGAACTGGGAGTCTGGGATGTGGAAAGTCCTGGGCAGAGCCAGGACAAGTTGGTCGCTTAATTGGGGTGAAGGAGTGCAGAGAAGAGCCATATTGCTGTGGTGGTGGCCACATCACAAAATGGGGACAGATGTACTGAAGCTGGCAAAAATCAAAAGGAGGCAGATCTGTTTTCTGGGTCGCCTATTCTGTGATTTTGTGTAATCTGATTCAAACTTTTTCTTTTTCATGCCTGTGACATGATCTCTCATTGGTAGACATTTATGTGTGTGTGTGTGTGTGTGTGTGTTGAATATAATCATACTAATTTATTATTAGTCACTAACCATGGGTAATTCACTGTTGCTTATAAAATGCTACATTAGCTACTGCTACCATTTAGTTATCAACTTTTGATGGTAGCAAAAACAAATCACAACTTTAATTGTCTGAATCTGGCTCTGTGTGTGTGACCAGCATGTGATCAGGGCCTTGCTGAGTCCTAGGGAGAACTAGTGAAACACATTAGAAGAATGCAGGCTGTAGTAGTAGCTCTTGCGGGGAAGTAATGATCCATGAGTATTTTATTGTTTGTAGTATATAGTAAGGATTTACTTGTCCTGTGTAAATATCTGACTGTCTCTAGTTCTATTATCTCTTCAAATGATGCCCCGAGACAAAATGCCTTCTAAAATAGCTGGGAATGGATTCACATATAAGGTATTGATGATGCCATTCAACTTTTGTGACTTTAACATAAACATAGGTATACAAAACCAATGAATGTCCCTCTTCTTCATGTTGACCAGACCAGGAATAGAAGCAGACTAAGGGCTGTGTCGTAAGTGCTAATCTTCTTTACATTTTGGCACAGATGCTTCTCTATGAAAGATAGAGCACAGTCATCAAAATAAAGATAGGTATGGAAGGACTCAAAATTCCAAATCTATCTTTATTATCTGTGTGACATGAGGGACATTTCTTATCTTTCTGAGCTTTATTTTTCTCAATTTTTAAAAAAGGATAATAATACCTTAGGTTGTCTGTGAAGATTAAATAGTAACATTCAGGAAATATTAAGTGTCTTTTATGGGGTTGACACAAACAAATGGTTTTATTAATATTATTGGTTCACTTTTCAAAGCTATCACCAATAATAATTGAGGGTTTGTTAAGGTGCTTCTGCATAGTAGCTATTTTCATTCCTTGAAAGGCCATTCATTCAACATGCTTTCTGTTCTGTGTCAGGCTTATACTGAGCATATAAATATTAATAAATTAATAATCCTATGTCCCAGGAACTCACAGCCTTCCTGGAGAGATGACACTTTCTTGAACTGGAGGAATCAGTTAGTGTCATTTGGAGAATAGAGTGTGTCACACTTTGGGGGCAGCATCCAGGGTTGTCCAACCTGCGCCTGCAGGTCACATGCAGCCCAGGATGGCTGGGAATGTGGCCCAACACAAAATCACTTAAAACAGTATGAGGATTTTTTGTGATTACATGTTGCAATGTATTTAATGTGTGGCCCAAGACAACTCTTCTTCCAGCGTGGCCCAGAGATGCCAAAAAGTTGGACAGCCCTGAAAGCATAGAGGTGAAATTCACAACCTGGTCTTTGTTGGAAATTACATGTAGATGGTATTGTTGCAATACAAGTATATTAGGAAGGAAGGAAGTAGGCAGAGTTGATGATGTAGACCCCTGCTTGTGGGGTCCGCCACATTGTGGATGAGGCACAAAAAATTCACACGGACTACCCAGTCCTGTGGAGGAAAAGGGACAGCATGGCTTTTCTCTCAAGGGGAGAAAAAGCTGTAGCCCTTGCCCTGACAGGCCTTTTATTTCTTTTCTGGGCACATGACATGATAGTACTCATTTACTATGCATGGGTTCACTTTAGGTGGTTACCTTTTACAGAAAACAAAGAAGCTGATGCCGCTAATCACATCACAGAAGAAGGATATTTGCAAATGAAAAGGGAAAAGTGGTTGAACTGGTCACACTCATCCTTGGAAGGTTTAGCATGGATTTTAGGAAGTTACTTTGCAGTAAATGTTTGCTGCCTCAATTCAGGGTGAGGGAGTTTTAGCAAAAGCAAGTCTCATAGCAGCCTAGGTACATTGCAAGCCTGATTCTGCACAGGGGAACCTATCTATGGGCATGGGTCCTATCTGGGCGCTTGCCATGCAGAACAGTCTCCTATAAATTGAGGCTAATGATACCAGCTGAAATATGAAAGACCTCTTATACGATGGCAGGGAACTTGGATATTACCTGCGCATGGTGGGGATCCACTGATGATTTTAAGGGGAGAATGATGTCTAATTAATATTTTCAAATGATCACTCCAGCTATTCTATGGAGAATGGATTGAAGAGAAGGAAGGGGGAGAGAGAAATCAGGGGTGCCAGTAGGAAAGTCTATCAGTTATGGCATGTTCAATAAACAGAAACCAACTGAAGTATCTCATGATACTATCATTAATGAACTAGAGAGTGAATGGGAGCAGGGTTAAGGGAAATACCAAGACTATTAAAACACTTCAACACTAGGAACAGTGGGGATTGTTACCATTAGGCATGAAGGGACAAGGGAAAGAATTGGTGAGAGCTGGAGCCATGGAGAAAGAGCACTCTGATAGGAGTTGTAGCCTTTCTCAGGTTGGTTCTCCAGAAATCGACCGCAGAGGAGGATTCATGTGCAAGTGATTCAGTCAGGAAGTGCACCCAGGAGGAGCTGGAAGAAAGTGGGGAAGAATCCCTGTGTAGGCACTGTCATCAGCATCCCGTGAAAGGAAGGCGCTGTGCAGTGAGCTAGGAGTGAATAGGAGTCAAAGGCCTGGTGTTATGTCCTCTGCCACTTAAGTCACTCAGACTCCTGCTTTTCAGTTTGATTGTCTGTAAAATGGGAAAAGTGCATTCTTCTAGAGCCAGTGTAAGGTGCTATGGCATAGGAAAAGTGTCTGTGAAGCATTTAAAAAAAATACATTAATTGGGGTGACCATGGTTAATAAGATTATATAGGTTTCAAGTGTACAATTCTGTGATACATGATTTGTATGTTGCATTGTGTGCCTACCGTCCAAAGTCAAATCATCTTTCATCACCATGTGTTTGACCCCCTTTACCCTTTACTACCTCTCTCCCTCCTTCCCTCTTGTAATTACCATACTGTTGCGTGTGTCTGAGTTTTTGTTTGTTTGTCCTTCTTGTTTGTTCATTTGTTGCTTTTAGTTTTATATCCCACATAAGGTTCTTAATTTTGCTCTCTGACTTATTTTGCTTAGCATAATATTCTCAAGGTCCATCCACATTGTTGCAAATGGCAGTATTTCATCTTTTCTCATGACTGGGTAGTATTCCATTGCATATATGTACCATGTCTTATTTATCTAGTGATCCATGGAATGACTATTCATTTTTTCCCATTTCTTGGCTGATGTGAATAATGCTGCAATGAACATAGGGGTGCATATATCTTGTGAATAAACGTTTTCAAATTTTTTGCCTGACTACTTTGAAGAATGTGAGTTCAAAACTGGGGCCCCATATAGAGGCTGGTCTGAGGTCTTCAGGGCCTCATCTTTGCACTGTAGTCCTAAATTTGGCAGTCTTTGAATTAGTCCCTGAGTGGACACCAATGGCTATCATTTTATATTGAATAGAAGAGATCCTGAGGAATGAACTTTTAATTTTTTATGATGATAAGAATAATTTGAATAAGTTTTTTAAAATATTCTTATCTTTTAAATTGGCTGTAGCACCTAAATGATGGTATATAGGTACAGGTTACTATGGCTATTATATATTTAAAAGGCATTACCACAGTATGAGCTTTGTTGGCCAATAATACTGTTTCTATTGTTAATGGAAATCTGACAGTGTATCATATAAATAGAATTGCTGCTCTCCAAAAAGATGTTAAAATTTCTTATTTAATGATATCCATGATACTGTGAGACAGTTTAGTAAAAGTTTTTGATGTGGAAGATTCTCTCATTATCTCTGGATGTTCGGGACAAAAGCAGAGTATCAAGGACTGTGTTGAAGCATCTGATTCATTATGATAGGCACACAAGTACTTCCTCCAGTGAGAGCAGGAAATACTGGTAACCTTGGCAACACTGGTGGCCCTTCCCATCCCTTTTTAATTAAAATAGCTGTTGCTAGGATACACCCTAAAGCAAAAAGAAGGGAAAGGAGAGGGGCGAGAGAATAAGAGAAATGAGAATTGGGAGGGGGAGAGAGGATGAAAGAGAAGGAGAGAAAATGGGAAAGGTGAGAATGAAAAGGAAGATGAATCGAAGATGTCAGGTGGTGTTTGAAGGGCAGACTCCAGGGCACGAAAGAGACTGTTAAATGACTGTCCAGATTAGAGAGCAAGGGGTGGGGATAAGAGTAGAATGTTAGTTCCTGCCTTACTGAAAATCAGTAATTTATCCTTCATTTAGACCTTGAGTTTTCTCAAGCATGCTTACCTATTCTCAATGTGAGTGTTTTCGTATTGCCTTGGAAGAGAAATGTTTATTAGCTTTCTTTCCCTTACCCAAATCCCCCATCAACCTCCTTTCCTCTGAAGCCTCCCCTTTCCAGTATCCTGAAAATGAAATATCTGCAGAGAATAGCATTATATGACAATGCAGTAAATGCTCCTCCATCAAGTGGGCATAGGCAAAGTTTCTCTGGTGTCTAGAAGAAGCCATGACCCTATCATCCATGCTTCTGCTCTCAGTCTCCTGTCCATCTGTGCACAGGCTTGAATACCGGGTGAAGACAAATGGTTTCAGCAGCTGACAAGCTCTGAGTTCAGGGGAAAGGTTATGGTTGCACTGGGTGATTGTAGCTTTTTATAGCAGGGGAGTCACATTATGCAAGACGGACAAATAAGAAGAACTGGCCGCCCCGATGAATGGTTCCTCTCTACTGTAGTGTGGTAGAGTCACTCTGAGCATACCCCCTCATTTCTAAAAAATGATTAGGCTACCCAAGATAGAGTCATAAAGTAATTAACAGGCTTTGAACTCTTGGGAATTTGTTGCAATTAAAGGGATTTTGTGTGCTTTATTCACTGTGGTATCTTCACCTAGAAGAATGCCAGGAAGATGGCATTGTTGAAATCACTTCCATTTTCTGAGCCATAGTCATCTCACTGTTCCCAGTCTTAGTTTAGAGGGTTCCCATTTCTGATCTCAACTGTGGAACGCCCAAGCTTCAGGTTATTGTCAGAGCACCTCCCCTCTCACCATGATGATTGATTCAAGGACAATTTTATGACAGAATCAAAGCTGATAAGACAAAGTAAGAATTTTTTTAGGATTCTTAAACTTTCACTGCCTCACCACTGGACATGAATGAGAGAGGATGTGTATCTGGTACTACTACAGCCATCTGTGAGCATGGTGTCCTGAAACAAGAGCAGGGAAAACAGAGCCAAGACGTGAGAACTCTGGCTCTCTGCCCAGACCACTGTCTCCAAAGTCTCCCAAAGCTGCAAACCCTTGAGTTGCTGCAGGAATCATTATTACCTAGTCTCCAAACTGTGCTGGAGCCATAGGTGTACAGAGATGCTGGGATGCTCTTCTCCCAATACAGTGTTTCACTTTCCTAGCTGGGCACCGAAAAAACTTTGCTTGTGTTTTTCTACTTTCCAAATTTCAAACAAACAAACAAACAAAAACAGCTGTGTACTGTTCTTGGTAACTCTTATATAGGCTTGGTCCCTGGTGCTTCAGGTTTGGCTGAGAAACAAAGTTTCCTCTCTTTACTTGATTACTCCCACTCCAGAACTACTCCTGAATTCTTTGATTTGTTCACAAAGTTTTTTCTTAAAGACATCTTAATCCAGCCCTGGCTGGTATGGCTCAGTCATTTGGAACATCATTGCATGAACCAAAAGGGTGCAGGTTCAATTCCCAGTCAAGGTACATGCCTGAGTTGTGGGTTCAGTCCCCAGTTGGGGTACATGTGAGAGGCAACTGATTGATGTTTCTCTCTCACATCAATGATTCTCTCCTTTTCTCTGTTCCTCCCTTCCTCTTTTTCTAAACTCAATATTCATATTCTTGGGTGAAGATTGAAAAAAGATATCTTAATCCAAATTAATGTAATAACCCAAATTAATAAAATAGACCTAGAAGCTTCCTACCTCCCAACTTAGTATAGTCCTTTGAATATATCCTGAGTGTTAGGTAGGGATGAAACAGGACACACTGCTACAAGTAAAACAGAAGAAATTCTAAAGAGTTTATTCATTGCTAACATTCTATGGCTTTGACTCCAATATATAATTTGTATAATCATTCTAAAATTCATAACTTAATGTTTTGTATATCCCTATTATCTGCCAGGTACTAACCTAAACCTTGGTCACTGCCTTCATGAAAGGGAATCTGGGCTGTGTGAGGAGTAGGCGGGTCATAAACAAATGAACAAGATTTCAGATCATGATACGTCCTACACAAAAACAGGGTGGTGTGACAGAGCGTATCTGGGATACCTGATGCCCACCTTAGCTAGGGTGGATGGAAGCCCTCTGGGAGGAAGTGACAACTGACCCAAGAACTGAATGATGAGAAATGATTGATCATGTGGAGAGCTAAGGGAGATTGTTCTAGAGAGAGGAGATACACATTAAAAACCCTAAGGTGGGAATGAGCTTGGAGTTTTAAAGAAAATTAACAAAAAATCAATGTGACTTAAACAAGAGAAGGAGAGGGAAATAGAAAGGACAAAATCACATAAGGCCTTGAAAACTATGAGGAGGAGCTTGGGAGCCATTGCAAAGCAAAGAAGGTCATTATCTGATTATAAAATAATTACTCTGGTGCTCTGTAGAGAATGGATTGCAGGGAGGCAAGGAACATGAGCAACGTGACTGGGTAAGAGACACTGCAGCAGTACTGAGAGATGCTGGTAGCTTGAATTAGGGTGTGGCACTGTAGTCAGGGAAGGATTGAGGATAGCAGTTAGGTTTTGGGCTTCTGTGACTGTGGGTGGGGATAGTGTTTGAGGGAAGACGTGGACAATATTTGGGGGTATCAAGAGTTTCATTCAGATATATGTTTCAGTAGTATATTGAATACATTAGGTTGTAATACAGAGAAGGGGTCAGAAATGACAATGTAAATTTTGGATTAGTTGGGGTATAGATGGTATTTTAAGTACTATAGTGCTGCTTGAGATGGCCTGGGGAGAATGTAGATGGAGAAGTGCAGAGGGGCAAAGATGACCTGTGGCTAGGACTTGATACTTTACCAGTAACAGAGTATAGATTAAGTTTTAGTATGCTTTGAAGGTAAAGAAATTAAACATTCTACTTAAAGAATGAAGATGAATGAGGGACCCATTGACCTAGCCAAGGGGGAGGTGAGACTGAGGGTGCGAGGTGGGTGTGGGTAGGGTGGGGGAAAGTGGTGGTGGGAAAATGAAGACAGCTGTATTTGAACATCAATTTTAAAAAAAGTAAAAAAATTACTGGCAATCTCTGCCTTCTAGGATAGAAATGGGAATTAACTTTGAGGCAAATTAGCCTTTATTCTGCGAAGAGCAATCCTCCGTGGATTCCTAGGTTGGAAGAAACCCTTCAGAGAAAATGAGAAATATCTATACTGATTGTACTGTTTTTA
>PVKM010051866.1:0-10371 GCA_004027735.1 Carollia perspicillata
AAAAGGTTTATTGTCTCTCTCAACATTCAGAAGTGTGAGCAGTCCAGGTTGACAGGTGGCTCTGTTCCACATGGTCAGAGAGTGACCAAAGACCATGTGACCATGTTGTTGTTCTGATGATAGTCCAAAGTTTGTCTCTTGGTATTTGAGGGAGATTTCCAAAGACCTATAAATTTAAGTCCACTGAGCTGCTCCAAGTTGCCCACACTCCATCTTTCAGCCTGCGTGGCAAGATATTTAAATGTACTTAATGTTGTTTCACAGCTTTACCAACACTACGACTATAATAATTTATCTTTTTGCCAGCCCTACTTCATTGTACCTCTCAGTGCATGCAAACTATGTGAAGGAACCTGTTCCTCTCCCTCACCCTCCAGCACTGGGGAAACTGGCAGCTGGTCAGTTGCTAAGAAAACTGTTTGATGGTTACCAAGAAGGATCTTCAGGAAACCCTGAGACTGGCTAAGGATCAGCATGAGAAATAAAAGCATCCATTCAGGGTCCTTCTTACTTCACTTCCTCCTATTTTTATTTACAGCTGCATCAGTTCTTAGACCCCTTTCCCTGCATTCCAGTTACCTCCCCCAGAGCCAGGTAAGATGATATACAGGGCATACAAAACAAGGAAAGTAGCCATGGAAAACTTTAGTGCTAAATTCATTGGTAAGGGTAGGTCCCGAAAGGGTGATAGAGGGAACCATCTCCTTTCTTCAGAATGCTTTCCAATGGCATAAAGCAATTCACTAGGACAGAGGTTCTCAAAGTGTGGCCCTTGAACCAGCAGAATAAGCATCACTGGGGAATTTGTTAGAAATGCAAATTCTTGGGCCCCAACACAGACCTACTGAATCATAAACTTGGGGAATGGGGCCCAGCAATCTGTGTTTTAATAAGCCCCCCAGGTGACTGGCTCAAGCTAAAGTTTGATAGCTATTGTACTGAACAAATGTGGGGAAACTCCCTCATCATTCCATCTTGAACAAAGGCCTTAGAGGCAATATCCAAATTGAATACCCCAATACCTCTTTCCAGATCCATAAAGGAAGCCATAGCCCTTGCTGGTGTATTGGCTGTATGTAGCAATGTCTCAGAGAGTCTTTCTGAAACGATTAGTTTCTCTCCCTTACTGCCTTTGCTTCTCATTCCTGACCCCTACACAGCCCCTTTGCTTCAGATTTGGTTTGGTTCAAACAAATAGAACAAGTAGCCAAACCAAGTAGCTGTTACCATGTCTGGTCTGTCTCTTTGGTTTCTGAACCACCTCTTTCCTCAATTCTGTCTGTGATTCCCTGGAAAATGAGAAATGTCCCATTTGCTCCAAGCCCTGCAGCTATTGGTTAGCTGTGCTCCACTCTGGACCCCACACTTTCTGGGAAAGGAAATCAGAATTCCAGATTAAATTGTTCCTTTAATCAAGGAACAATTGATTTCCTTGAATAGTGAAATTTAAGAAGGGAAAATGTTAAGTATTTCTTTAGAAAACAGTGTGGTGGTTCCTCAGAAAATTAAAGAGCTTTTATATGACCCAGCAATTTCATTCCTAAGTATATATCTGAGAAAATTGAAAACATATACTCCCATAAAAACTTGCACACAAATGTTCATACCAGTCTATTCACAATAGCCAAAAGGTAGGAAAAAACCCTAAATGTCAATAAACAAAATGTGGCGTATACATACAATGGAATATTATTCAGCTATAAAAAGAAATGAAATACTAGTACATTGAACAACATGGATGAATCTTGAAAATATTATGCTAAGTGAAAGGAGCTAGTCACAAAAGATCACAGATTGTATGATTCCATTTACGTGAAATATCCAGAAGACACAATTCTGTAGATACAGAAAAATTAGTGGTTACCAAGAATGGAAGGAAGGGAGAATAGGGACTAAGTGCTATTAAGTATGGAATTTCTTTTTTTTTTTTCTTTTAAAGTAAGGGGTTTCTTTCCTGGGGTAGAAATATTCTAGGATCAGATAGTGGTGATTGTTGCAATTGGTGAATATACAGGTGTACACTATAAAATAGTGAATCTTATGTCATCTAAAGTATAGCCCAATTTTTAAAAATACTATAAAAGGGAAAAAAAGTTAAGTGTTGTATTTGGGTCCCAAATATCAGTTGGATCCTAACAATTTCCAAACAGCAACAGATGTGAAAGTGACTTGGGATTTTTCTTTGGTAAGCGCATAAATAAGAAAATTTTGCAATCTGACAGGTAAGAAAGTTAATGTGCTTTTTGATTACAAGCATAAAAGACCAGTGTTCCAATAAAGGGTGGAAGTCATCAATCTTTCTGCTGTGTTCACCCAAGTGTCCATTTCTAGGGTCTTGGGTTAAGATCTGGACATTTAAGAATGCTGACAAAATTTATGTCCTGTCTGGTGCAACTCAGTGGACTGAGTGCCAGCCTGCAAACCAAAGGGTAGCCAGTTTGATTCCCAGTCAGGGCATATGCCTGGGTTGCAGGCCAGGTCCCCAGTAGGGGGTGAATGAGAGGCAACCACATACTGATGTTTCTCTCCCTCTCTCTCCCATACCCTCTCTCTAAAAAAAAGAGAAAAATAAATAAATTAAATCTTAAAAAAGAGAATGCTGACAAAATTTAACCATATAAAGGGATGTCTGTGTTGAAGCAGCAGAATGGATAAATCTCAAAATCATTATGCTAATGAAAGAAGCCAGACACAAAAGGCTGCATGTTGTTTGATTCCATTTTTACAGCATACTGGAAAAATCAAAACTATAACAACAGAAATCATAAGGTTGCAGGTCGTCATGGGACAGGGTTGACTAAAAAGGCGCACAACATTTTTGGGTAATGTAAATACTTTGGTGGAGTTCACATGACTGTACATCGTTAAGCTAATTGAACCATACACTTTAAAAGGGTAAATTTCACTGTGTCTAAATTATACTTCAGTAAGAAAAGAACAGGAGACTTCTGGTCAAGAAGGAGGTACAGGTAAACACAGCTCTCCTCCTTGCACATCCACATCAGAATTACGACTCAACTACAGACTAGAGATCACTCAGAACCATCAGCAGTTGAGTTCATTGGAACCCCAGGAAATACAGAACTAAAGAAACCACATCAATCTGGAAGGGTAAGAAATGTGGAGATGTGGAATGGGTGGATCCCACACCCACATGTGGTAGGTAAGAGTTCAGGAGGAATATCTCAGGAGCAAGGGATCCCAGTCCCATACCAGGCCCCCCAGCCCAGGGTACCAGTGCCAAGAAGAGAAGTCCCCAGTACTTCTGGCTGTAAAAACCAGTGGTATTGGAATCGGTGAAAAAAACTACTGGACTCCCTGGCAGTTTCTCTTATAGGGCCCAAGGTGAACTTATTCAAGTGACACACTCCTCTGAGCTCCAGCACCACCAAGGTAGCAGCTTGAATGGCACCAGTGGCATACAGGGAGAAAATGAAGTATCTGTCATCAGGGCAAGATCTGGCGACTACTCTCTCCTAGACAGAAAGGTAGGCAGAGACCATTGTTGCTTTTTTGAGCCCTCCCCACACAGAGCCACATAACCAGCAGGTGGAGGCCATATCTGAGACTCCATAACCTGGCTTACACCGTTTGCCCCATCCAGACATTTACCTAAGGCTCCACCCCACCAAATTTACAGGCCTACCTCCAAACCCATACTTCTGGCTAAGTGGCCTCAGGCCTGGTACTAGCAGCAGCCAGCTTAGGATCACACTTTGGCTCTGCCTGGGAACGTCCAAGCCCAGCACAAGTAGAAGCCACCTACAGATTGCTTTGTAGCTCACACTGGGTGGCCCCAGGGTAGAACACAGGTGGTGACTGATCCTGAAGTGCACCACCCAGGAAACACCAGAGCCTGCACACCCAGTGGACAGCTACAGAACACATCAGAGCACCACCACCCTGCCCCAGCACAGCTGATCCTCCATGGAAGGCAGATGCTGGTGGTCAGTAGTCATAGTCCTTGTAGCTGACGGGACCATGTAAATTCCTCCCATAAACCTGCTAACAGCAAAAAAGGCTCAACTACAAGAGGAGGGTGTACTCAGCCCAAATGAAGGGCACAACCTGAGTACCCAGTTTGGGTGATGGGGAAGTCTGTGCCACTGGCCCCTATAAGCCGCACTGTTAAGACAGGGAGTCATAGTGGCTCTACTAATACACAGAAACAAACACAGGGAGGCTGCTAAAATGAGACAAAGAAACATGGCCCAAATGGAAGAACAAATCAATACTCCAGAAGAAGAACTAAACAAAGTAGAGATGAGCAATCTAGCAGATGCAGATTTCAAAACATTATAAGGATGCTCCGGGAACTCAGTGAGTACTTCAACATCATTAAAAAAGAGCCAGGCAGAAATGAAAGATATACCAATGGAAATGAACAATTTACAAGGAATCAACAGAGTGGATGAAGCCAAGAATCAAATCAATGATATGAAACATAAGGAAACAAAAACAACCCAGCAGAGCAACAAGAAAAAAGAAATTAAAAAAATGAAAAAATGAGGATAGTGTGAGAAGCCTCTGGGGCAACATCAATTAACCAACATTCCCATTATAGGGCTTCCAGAAGGAGAAGAGAAAACAAGAAATTGGGAATCTATTTTAAAAAGTAATGAAAGAAAAGTTCCTGCCCTGGCTGGTGTGGCTCAGTGGATTTAGTGCTGGCTGTGAACCAAAGGGTCACCAGTTTGATTCCCAGTCTAGGGCACATGCCTGGGTTGCAGACTGAGGGCATGTGAGAGGCAACCACTCATTGATGTTTCTCTCCCTCTCTTTCTCCCTCTCATCTCTCATTTCTTCTCATCTCTCAAAGAATAAATAAATAAAATCTTTTAAAAAAAGAACAAAAATTTTCCTAATTTGGTGAAGGAAATAGACATATGAGTCCATGAAGCACAGAGAGTCCTAAACAAGAGGGGCGTAAAAAGGTCCACACCAAGATACTTCATTAATTAAAACGCCAAAGGTTAAAGATAAAGAGATAATATTAAAACCCACAAGAGAAAAGAAGTTAGTTACCTACAGGGGAGTTCCCATAAGGCTGTCAGCTGATTTCTCAAAAGAAACTTTGCAGACAAGAAGGTATTGGTAAGAAATATTTAAAGTCATGAAAAGCAGGGACCTACAGCCCAGACTGCTCTGTCCAGTGAAGATATCCTTTAGCTCAAAGGGCAGATAAAGAGCTTCCCAGACAAGAAAAAAATAAAGGAGTTCATCATCACTACATCATTCTTATATGGAATATTAAAGGGACTTCTTTAAGAAAAAGGAGGTCAAAACTATGAATAATAAAATGGTAATAAACACATACCTATCAATAATTGAATCTAAAAAATGAATTAAGCAAACAAGAACAGAGAGACAATCATGAATACAGAGAGTGTTTTGATGGTTACCAGATGGAAGGGGGTGTGGGGGAATGGGTGGAGAGGTGAGGGGATTAAGAAGTACAAATTGGTAGTCACAGAATAGCCATGTAAAGTACAGTATAGGAAATGGAGTAGCCAAAGAACCTATACGCAAGACCCATGGGCATGAACAATGGTGTGGGGATTGCCTGAGGGAGTGGGGGATGGGGAGTGGGAGAGGCAAAGGGGGAAAAAAGGACAACTATAACAGCACAATCAATAAAATATTTGTAAAAAATAAGAAAAGAACAATGACAAATTGAATTTTATGGTGACCAACATGTCTGAGTTTGAGTAGTACTTTCTCAGTTTTGGCACTGAAAGTTCCACATCCTGGATAACCCCTCAGTACCATATATATTGGCATTAGTGTGGTCAGAATAGTGAGGGCATGAAACCATATCTAATGAGAAAAACAAGGGAGGAAAGTCTCATGGACTATCACATGCATGAAGAGTTGGCCAACAGGGAAGCCCTAGATCTTATGGCTAAAACTTATAGAGAGGTAGATTTTGGCTCAAAACTGAACATTCCTACCATGACATTCTCCTATGGTGCATTGGGCTGCCTTGACCAGCAGTGGGTCAATTTTCCCAGAAATATTCAAGCAGCTGCTCAGGGGTCACCTAGAGGAGAAGTTTTATAAGGAATCCATGCATCAACAAAAATCTGGTAGTCTGCAATGGTAGTCTGCTGTTGTTCTCAAATGGTAGTCTGCACACCAATGTCAGGACAGTGTCTCCAATATAGTCAAGGAAGTTGTCAGGAATTCAGATTTTTGGGTTGTCTTCTTGAAATCCTGATCAGCCAGGTTATAGATGGGGCCCAAGAACCAAAATGTCTTTTCTTTTTTTTTTAATCCTCATCTGAGGATGTGGTTTTTTTTTTTTTCATTACTTTTAGAAAGAAGGGAAGTGGAAGGGAGAGAGAGAGAAAGAGAGAGAAACATCAATGTGAGAGAGAAACATTGATTGGTTGCCTTCTGGGATGCACCCTGACCAGGGACCAAACCTGCAACCTAGGTAAGTGCCCTGACCAGGAATCAAACCTGTGACCTTTTCGGTTTATGGGACAATGCTCTAACCAACTGAACCACACTAGCCAGAGCTCTTTTCTTTTTTAATTAAACTTCTAATTTTTAGATAATTATAGATTCACATACAGTTATAAAAAGAACAGAGAGCCTTGTACTCTTTACCCAGTTTCTCCCGATGGTAGCATCTTGCAAACAGGATTTCAACCAGGATATGGACATTGACACAGAACTTTTTCATCAATACAAGGATCCCGCATAGTGCCCTTTTCTGGCCACTTTCACCCACTCCTTAACTGCTAGAAACTGCTTCTGTTTTCCATATCCATAATTTTATCATTTCAAGAATATTATATAAATGAAATCATACAATATGTAACCTTCTGGGATATTTTTTACTCAACTCAAAGTTCTGGAAATTCATACAGGTTGTTTATTGCATGTATCAACAGTTTCTTTCTTTTTAGATTTTGCTGAGTCATATTCTATGACATAGTTTGCCACAGTATGTTTAATTACTTACCTGGTGAAAGACATTGAGGTTTTTTCCACTTTGGGGCTATTCTGAATAAAGCAGCTATGAACATTCATGTGCAGGTTTCTACATGCATGCTAAGCCTTGATTTGGGATAGGTGCCCAGAAGTGCAATTGCTGGGTCATACGGTAATTGCATGTTTAGTTTTCCAAGAAACTACCATACTGGTTTCCATAATGGCTGTACTGTTTTACAGTCCCACCAGCAATGTATAAGTGGTCAAGTTTCTCTGCATTCTTGCCACCATTTGGCATTGTCACTATTTTAATTTAAGCCATTTTGATAGCTATGCAGTAATAACTCATCATGGTTTTAATTTACACATCCCCAAAGGCTAATGATGTTGAACATGTTTTTATGTGCCTACTTGATATCTGTATACTCTCTTTAGTTAAATATCTGTTCATGTTTTTTGTTCATTTACTAATTGGTGTCTTGGTTATTTTGCCATTGAGTTTTTAAAATATAGGGTCTGACAGAACTAAGGCCTGCTTGAGTGCAGTTGGTAGGGTAATATTATGGATGCAATGATTTATAATTTTAATTTGAACATTTTAGATGAAATGTTCAATTACACAAGTATGCTGTGCTTGCATGTGATATTATGTTACAGAATTCCATGCTTGTGATTTTGTAATAAAAACGAGGTGTTATTTGTGCTGGACCCTCTATATTCTAGCTACTAGTCCTTTGTTGGAAATGTGGTTTGCAAATATTTTCTCCTAGTCTGTAGCTTGTCTTTTCATTTTTTTAAACAAGGTCTTTCATAGAGCAAAAATTTTCCATTTTGATAAAAGTCCCATTTATTAGTTTGACTTCTATTAATCATGTTGTTGATGTTGCGTCTAAGAATGCTTTGCCTAGCTGTAGATCCTGAAGATTGCCTCCTGCTTTTTTTTTTCCTAAAAGTTTTGTAGTTTTACATTGTACATTTAAGGCTGTGATTCTTTATGAGTTAGTTTTTATATAAAGTATGAGGTTTAGGTTTAGGTTCATTTTGTTGCCTCTGGATATCTAATTGCTTCAGCACCTTTCATTGAAAAGACTATCTTTCCTCCATTGAATTGATTTTGAAACTTTGTCAGAAATTAGTTGGGCATGCACTGGCTAGTGTAGCTCAGTGGATTGAGCATGGGCCTGAGAACCAAAGGATTGAGGTTCGATTCCCAGTCAGGGCATATGCCTGGGTTGCGGGCCAGTTCCCAGCAGGGGACAAATGAGAGGCAACCACACATTGATATTTCTTTCCCTCTCTCCTTCCCTTACCCTCTAAAGAAAAATAAAATAAAATAAAAAAATTAGTTGGGCATACTTGTGTTGATTTGATTCTGGATTTCCTGTTTTGTTCTGTTTATATATGTGTTTCCCACTCACCAGTACTACTTAGTCTTGATTACTGTAACTGTATAATAAGTCTTGAAACCGAGTGAAATTGTTCCTCCTATTGTATTCTTGTTACAGTTTTTTTAGTGGTTGCTATAAGTATTACATTATATATGTAAACTTATGTTGACACTTTCTATTTTTACTTGTATCAAGTATGTTCATAAATTGCTTGGATTTTTATAATGATTTAAAAGTCCTTTTCAGATAATCCTAACATTTCTGTCATCTGGGTGTTGGCATCTATAGATTGTCCTTTTCCATTTAATTTGAGATCTTTCTGGTTCATGGTATGACAAGTGATTGTAAATTGAAACCTGGACATTTTGAGTATTATGTTAGGAGATCTTAAATCTTACTCTGGATCTTACTTAAATCTTTTGTTTTATCTGGCTTTCTCTGATACCAGTCTGGTAGAGGAAGAGGGGGTACCTCATATTGCCAGCTGGGGATAGACCTCTAGGTATCTCCCTCAGCCTATGTTGAGACTGACACCCAAATGGGGTGTTGGTCAGAATCCTCAATACTGCTGGTTGAGGATGAGCATTTCAGCTCCCCACTAAGCTTTCCCTGGCTGAGAGGCATAGTAGTGTCTCATTACTGCTTCCCACATGGCTCTCATTGGCACCAAGAAGGGACTAGTCTTCCTATTACAATGTAAGTCCTGATCCTCCTCTAGCCCTACTCTGACACCACCATAACATGAGGGTGGAGGAGGGGGTGCCTCATTACTGCTTGGGTGGGGTGGCAGTCAGACTCCACATGGAGTTAGTTCTACTAATACCATGGGGATGGCTTCAAACTGCTTATCCCTGTAGGGATGAAAGTCCTGGAATTCCGCTCAGCTTTTCTGATGCCATCCGGTGTTGGGGTTAGGATGTCACTTTACGGCATTGCCTGAGTGGAATTCTAGGCTCCCCACTAGGCATTTGCTGGTGTGAGTCATGGTGGGTCCATGTTCTTTTGCATGATGTTGGATGATAGGGTAGTTAGTGCCTGGAAGGTTTTTCTCTTGCTAGGATTCACTTTGCCTGCTCCTTTAGCTAAGGAGAGTAGGCCTATATAGGAACTTTTTATTTGACATTGACATTTCCAGGTTGTTGGCTTCTGGGATAGGCATGCATATACATACTTACCCCATGTTGGTTTTTTGAGGTCCTAAGTCCCTAGCCAGACTGCTTTCTTTTCTCAACTTCTTAGAGCCTTCTTATGTTTATTTTACACATAATGTCAAATTCTGGGGGAGAGGAGTTTGAAGCGCATAGTTGAGTCCAGTGTAGGACCACTAGACAAGGTAATAGTGAGGCTGGTTCCAGCTCTGTGATGCATATTCTGGTCCTGGATCTGGGGTATTTAGGTGAGACCTTTCAGGCCATTAGGTGTTCTCCAACTTACCCAGTTGATTGCTGAACCACTTCCCATATACAATGCTCCCTCCTCCCAGAGTCCTGTGGCTTTCTATTAGAAAGGTGGGCAGCTATTGCAAATGGCATTATTACCAACCTTCTTAAGCCACATACCAAGGTGTTCAATTGGGAGCTGGTCCTCTGTTTGAAAAAACTGAGTTCCTGTAAACCAGATGAAACCTGAACTTACAGCACTGGATTTCCTAACAGAACAGAAGTTCAGCAAAATTATTTTGAATCTTAGACTGGAATCTCTCTCCCCATTGTTAATATTTCCACATCTTAGATTTTCCTCAGTTGACATTTCTTGCTTTGTAAGTAAATTATTAAAGATAAGCTTTGTTATTGTTTCTGTTTAGAAGTCAGAAATACTTCCGGCCAAGATGGAGGCATAGGTGGAAACACTGTACCTCCTCTCACAACCAAGATTAAGGACAACAAATATTTATAAACAATAACACAACCAGAACACAGAAAATTGAAATACGGAAGTCGACAACCATTCAACCCAACCGGTAAGAGGGGCGGAGTCGGCAGCCAGCGGAGAGGGAAAGCGGCAGGGAAACGTGGTGGCTGCCAGGCTTGGGAGCCCCGGGAGG
>PVKM010051867.1:0-10373 GCA_004027735.1 Carollia perspicillata
CTTTGTAACCTGGATAAGTCATTTCACCTCTCTGGGTTGCAGTTTCCTCATCTGTAAATGAAGGGGTTGGACTTGATGCTGTTTTTTCTTTGAGGCCTTAATTTTAGTTATTTCAGACAAAGGGTAGACCCTATGTCTAGAAGTGGGCACAGAGGAGGTTTTAGTCAATAGGTCACAACGTTAACAGTGCCTCCTTTCTCCGTGGTCTGTGCTGGCAAGAAACTCCCATACCGCTTCTCCCCCCAGGTCCCGCCTGTGTACACATGAGCTCTGAGTCCCCACCTCATATACCCCCCACATATCCCCCCGCCACCTAAGTATGACCTGACCATTTCTATTTTGATTTTAATACTTTTGTTCTGTTGCGCTTCTGCCAACATAGATCCAGGGCACTGTTCCTTATTTTGAACTGTATTTCTATTGTTTTTTTAGTGTGAAAATGGTACTGTAAGTATCATTAACAAAAGAGAACCTGTGAGTTACAGACATAGTTAATGGTCTGTAAGTGAGATGATGGTAAGTATGGTATTGTCAGTGCAATACGTTTAGAGACATACTCAGCAATTATATTTAGTAATACACCAACACACACTTGAAAAACATGTCAGTAAAAGGTTGTAAAACACAAACAGCACTACAATCACGTATGTAAAGAAACTTAAAGCTAAAGGATGGTGAGGAACTGTATTTCTATAGCAGCCAAACCACAATCATAAAACTGTCTTTCTATGATGACCAGTACAGCATCTAGGAAATGACACAATAATGATGATGAAAACTGGTATCTAACTTCCTATTAAAGGAATTGAAATAATGCAGTAGGGAAACACAGACCCCCAATTTTGAAAGATTTAAAAGAGTTTTATGCAGTTCTACACAGGTATCAGTCACCCACAATTTTTCAGATGTTCCACTGGATGTTGTTAGGACACAGAACACACGTAAGACCCTGGCCTTTCCCTTACGTGCTCGTCTTCTAAAGGAGGCCACGACAGTATGTGTATGCCCACTCATTGGCACTCAAGTAGTTGAAGCCGAAGAAGGTTCTCATAAAAAGAACAATTAACAAGTAACAAACTGAATCTTAGATAAAGCCGTGGGGAAGCGGCAGGAGGCGGAGTCAGACCTCATTGGCCTCACTGCTAAGTCAGGAGAAGGCCAATGCGAGCGGCGCCCCCACTGCAATGCCGGAGGGCGGAATGACTCGTGACCGTCCGGGATTAATGGCGCGTGTCGGCTGTTCTCCTCAGAGGTTACAGATGCATGGGGCCGCCGCGGAGGCCAGCGCTGCTTGGCCCCGCGTGGCAAACCCGAAACAAGCCCTTGCCTTTTCCTGAAAGGAAGATTGATACCAGGCAAAAATGTTGTGGCAGACAATTCAGCACTCTGGACCCCAAGAAGGCCTCGGGTGCCAGAGACGGACCCTCTAGGTTCTAGAACGTTTGGGGCAAATCTGTCTCCTGAGCACGCACGGGCCGTGAGCGCGCACTTCAGCTCAGTGACCTCTACCCAGCAAGGAAGGGGTCCGTCGTCGAGGTAACTGAGTGGGGGCCCGGGAACTGTGCGAAGGGCACAGAGTGTCTCCACTGAATGTCAGGGCGAGCTGTGGACTTGGCAAGCTCCTACTCGGCCTCAGTTGACATTTTTCTCAAATTCCCCAACAGACTCTTTGGCCTGGTTGGCAGCTTGCTCGCAAGAGGCCCAGAAATTCATAATCGGTTCAGCTGAGCAAGCCCTAGAAAAGAGACCGGCGGTGGAAATCAGGCCCACGCTCAGCCTTAAGTGGAAATGGAAGAAACGTTGTCATTCAGAAGCAGCCTGTGTGGTGGGAAGCCAGTAAGGTTCAAGTTCATCTGCTGTGACTCCCATTCGTCCGCTCATCCTGAGACATAGGCTGTCTAAGGTGGAGCTCCGTGTGTGGAGAAGGGCTCAGGACAGCTCAGGTGCATGGCGGACCCCGGAGCTACAGGTTCATCAGGAGAGAAAGCTATAGTCTGGGTGCCAAGCTCAAAAAGTGTGACAGAATTTCACACACTAAAAGCCTGATTAATTGAAATAACAGCTTTCACATGACATATGTGCTTAGGGACTGGGCCTGTGTCAGATTTTCACAGTTCCTTGCCTCTAATGCCATGTTTTTTCTCCAATTAAGTGTTAAGGGCTAGGAAATAGAAATTAGTAATAATAATAATAATAGTTATAGTCGACTTGGGCTGCTATAACCAAACAGCATGGACTGGGTGGATTAAATAGCTGACATTTTTCTCAGTTCTGATGACCGAGAAGTCCAAGGTTAAGGTGCAGACAGATGCACTTCTTGTTGAGGGCTCTCTTCCTGGCTTGCAGGCAGCTGCTTTCCTGTTGTATCCTCACAAGACAGAGAAAAAGAGGGCTCTGGTCTCTTCCTCCGCTTATAAGGGCTCTAATCCCATCATGGGGCGCCACCTTCAGAATCTCTTCTAAACCCAATTACCTCTCAAAGGCCCCACCTCCAAGTTCCATCACATCAGGGATTAGAGCTTTGACATATAAGTTTGGGGGGAAATAAAGAGTAGGTCCATAGCAATCATCATCAAATATTATTTCTGTCCTAATGAAGCTCATCAGGTATTGATCAAACTGTCACCTGTGGATATGTGAAATAACAACTGTCCTAAGCTTTACAGAGAGGGAATGTGTGAGGCGATGAGAGCACGTAAGAGGGGTCTGACTGGTGGGAAACCCGACAGCCCTGTAAGAAGGGGACAACGGAGCCGAAGCTGAAGAGCCCGTAGGGGCAGGTCAGGAAGAGCGCTCTCTCACCAGGACACGAGTGGGCCGCCGCCTTGACCTCAGACTTCTGGCCCCCGGCTCTGTGAGGAAGCACATTTCTGTTGTTCGTGCCTGTTGTGGCAGCCCAAGCCGACTGGTACAAAAATAAACTAGTTGAGTGCCTGCCATGGGCCGGAACCTGTGCATCATGATAGGAGCCAATATTCGGTGAACACTGACAAATGAACCTACTACCAGGACGTCCCCTTCTTTTGCAAGTTCAAGATGGCTCCCCACTGTGTCCACATTCCCACTATGAGAAGCTGAGAAAGGAGAGGAAGCATCTCGTCCCTTTGGGACAGCACCCAGAAGTGGCACATCACACTGGCTTGTGTGCTGTTGGAAGAATCACACAGCTGCTCGTAACTGCAAGGAAAGCTAAGAACTGTAATCTTTACTCATTGTTTTGCCCAGATCAGAAGTTCTACTCCTATCACAGAAAGTAAGCGTGCATACCGAGGGACAACGGCCAGCCTCACCCAGCCCCTCAGTGGACTCAGACATTCCTACACACGTAGTGGGTGCTGATGACCCACCGCCATGCCTCTGCCGGCTCCTCTGATGAAGCCACTAGAGAATGGCACCACTCGTTGGCACTAACACTTCCCACGCATCTTCGTTACTGACTCCAGCTGCACGGAAGCCAGCTCATCCCCTTTGTTGATTAACCCTAGTTGTTTATAGACCTCAGAATGGAAGAAATGCACATTTGCTCATAGTCATGAAAGTAATGTGATTTGCTTAAGGCTCCTCATAAGTAGCAAACAGAATAACTGGATGATGAATCGAGAGCTCGGCATTCATAGTGCCGTTCTGTTCCCAGCAACTAACTATGAGATGATTTGCATGTGCCTCCTAAAACACCAGCAGATTCGGGAAGGAACTCATTTCTACCTAACAGGAGATCTCTAGGCAGGCCAGTTGGGTGGTGAAGACCAGCCTGAATGAGTAGGAAGAGCTGCTATTTCATCAGCTTCTTGTTTCTTAAATAATTTGATTTTCAATCACTAATATTCCACGATATGAACGTACTGGGGCTTACTAAATCCCCTATTACTGTATATTTGGATTACTATGTGTTGTTTTCATTCTATTTCACCGCTGCTATAAAGCACACAGCACTAAACCTAACCTTGTGTCTACAAGGCATGGCCAGCTCCAACCCGCGCTTCTTACTTCTGAGTGAGGAGCTTACCTCCATGACTCAGTTGGTTCGGTGGTAAAAAAGGAAAAAGGAGCTTTGACAGTGATACTATGAATTTAAATTTTGCACGCAATTAAAGGAGGAAAACCGACTTGAGCAAGCCCCACGTGGTAGGTGGTACAGTGGCCACCCCCTGTGTATGTTTTCAGGTGCTGCAAACCACCTCTTGGTCTTCTGATTCTGAAAACAACAAGAAAGCGGCACTGAGGCTTTGGCACGCTAAGTCTGGTCACGTCAACACTTCAAGTTCACTTCTGTTACCATCACTACAGCATAACTGTGAGTTAGAGGAACCCTTGGGTCACACTGTAAATTCCATATCCCACCGTGTTCGGCGTATTAGTCAGGCCATGCCAGGCAAATGCTAGGGAATGAATCCGTGTATTACTGGCTAAGGGGGGTCTAACAGGGACTACTGTATATCCCCCACTGCTGAGCTATGAACCCCATCACTTAATGGAAAGAGAGCAGAGTAGGGAACTCATGAGTGTGTATCAGTATGCCTTAGATCGGCTACCTTATGATAAAGGGAATTGGTTGGAAGGGTTTTGGGGAGCTCGCCAACATGGCTGGAGGTAGAAGAAACAGCTGCTCAATGAGCAGCTCTCTAGAATGCTTGGAGGTCTAAGAAGTAGGACGCAGAGTAGTCATCTCGTGAGCCAGAAAAGGCCGGTCAGGACGCTGTGACCACGGCTGCCAAACGGAAGCGCCCCAGAACCCGTTCCGGCCTTGCCGACCATGTGCGCCACTCAAAGGTCTCAGAGGAAATAGTGGACTGGTCCAACTTAGGCCACTGTTAGCCCCCATGTTGGTGCCAGTGCCAGGGAGGGGTGGGTACAGATCCCCAGACTCTCAGGGGGAGGCCTAACTAGGACAGGTCACAGTAAAGAAGAGATCACCTTCCAAAAGGAAGTCAGGGTGCTGCTGAGGGCATAAACGCTCAGCAGCCAATAGGATACAAACGCCCATTTCCCTCACATGAGAGGAATGAAGGGGAGAAAAGACACGGAAACAAAATTAAGGAAGGAAGGGAAATACTAGGTTCAAACTTCACATAAACAGCTACATGGAATTTTATTTAGTTTTGCTTTGTTTTTATTGCTTTTTTAAATTAATTGAAAGAAAATCTTTTGTGAACTTGATCAGAATACATCTGGTTCTAATAATCCTAGAAATCTCTATTTATATACATCGAATGTGTTGTTGAAATTAAACATAACGGGTGAACAAAAGTTTCAAGAGAGGTTTTAGGTTTTGCTTTTCCCATAAAGTACACTACAAAGGGAATAAAGAAATTCTTTCCTCAAATTAATGGTGAATTCTTTTGTCATGAGAATAGGAGTTTGTATTCATTCCAGCGAAAGCACATAAATTGTTCTAGACAAGAAAAACAAAACTAGCCCAAGGCACCTTTTCATTATAGAAAAAGGCACATGTCCATGAATATCTAGTTTAATATTAACGAAAGTCATTCAATTAGCTATGCATGTGCCATTGTTATGAATATTTATTCACGTCTCAGCTAAGTAACACTGATATCTTTCATTCGCTGGTTCAGAGATTCAGATGTTATAAACATTACCCTTCTTGCCCTGGTATGGCACAGGGGATTTGAGTCCAAAAAAGACCTGACACTTCCCAGCATTGGAAATGCAAATTTCTTTAGAACTTTCGACTTTATGTGCAAAAAAAATTTTGCCTTTGTTGTTCGCTGTTTTTATCCCTTCTCTGCAATCATTAAAAGAAAGAAAATACTGATGTGCTGACATTGCTTCTGTAATAATAACAATTTTGAAAGATATTAAAAAAATGGCTTTCTTTTCCTTCTCTCATGCAATGGCACTAGGCAGCCAAAAGAAAGAGCAAAACATGTAAAAGGCAGGTGAACGCGAATGTTTTGAGCTGGGAGAGCAGAAAGGTGATGGGCAAGCCTTGTTCTTCCCAAGTCGGTGATGGCTTTGCTCATTGGCGGGGCGTGCCCGCCCGCCAGGCACACGTGTGGTTTCTGCTCCCCACAGTCGACCCTGCAGTATGTGCTGTGGATCAACAGGACTTAGCCTAGAGATGAGAAAGCATACTTGATCTACACAATTTAGATCAATTCCATTCATTCAGGAAAAAACAAGCCTTAGGATGTTATCCTCTTCAGAGGAGGGTTAACAGCCCCAGTGACTCGAGGGTCTCCATTTTTACCATTTGGAATGTCTCCCACTGTCCAACCATCCATGGCTTGAAATCTCTTATTTGTCCTTCTTGCCTCAAACTTGACTTCTACCACCTCTGAGAATGGATTATCTAAACCCTTACAGCCTTTCTCTTCTGGGCTTTTGTCCTGTCTTTTATCTTCACCCCAGACGGCCAGTCATTCCGTGTTTTAGCACTAGACATGGAACACACACATGCACACAGTGTTTTGAGAAGCCCCAGAACAATTCTGGTTCAGGGAAGTGAAGTGTTTTCCAAAACAAATAGATACATCAAATGAAGACTTCAATAGACTGAGCTTTACCTACCTGCTACTTCATTAAATTAATTGTGTTCACTACCTAAAATTACATTTCCAGTTTCGTAAGGACTCAGAGTTTGATCTCACGAACACACCGGAAACAGTCTCTGCACCGAAGACATCTCCGTGTTGCAGCAAACGTGCCGGCCCCCGTGACCGTCAGTGAGGAACCCCACCAGACAACACCTGTCTGAGGGGGCTGAGGTCTATTCTAGCTCCACTCAAGCACTGTCTTCCTTTCTCACCTGGTCGATTCCTACCCACCTGTGTTCTTACTTCAGCTAAGAATCACTTCCTCGGAGAGGCTTACCTTCCCCGGCCTGCTAGTGCAGGGTCAAGCCCTTTTGTTACTAGTTACCAGTGACTAGTGACTAATGAAGAATCCGATGCTTCTCTCCTTTCTTTATGACCATGCATTCACCATTGAAATATTTTCTATTAACTTCTACTAATTTCTAACACGAGCCTGTAAATTCCGTGGGTCTAGGAGCTACAGCTGCTTTGCTTCATGTTATCTTCCCAGTGCTAAGCACGATGCAGATCTATACTTGTGGCTCAATAAATAATGGTTGAATGAATTATTAAGTATTTAACTTCAAGGTATAGATGACAAATGATAATTTAATGTCATACTTACTAAGTGCATTTGAGCCTAGCTGAGAAAATACCTTAACCCAGAGGAATCTGCAGTGGGAAAGTATCAAGGGTTTGCAAGGGGACAAAGATAAGACTCCCCTGGGAAGGAGGTGCGGCCCCCTCCTGTCACTCATCAGCGGGCACCACCCACAGCCCGCTAGTTCCCTCGGTAGAGTATCTAACCCAGCTGTTCGCATTCCCAGAGCAGGTCCAGTTCCAGCTCCGTTTCTGTGGGTGTGAACTCTCATCGTCCTCCACATGGTGCCCCAAGGGCCTCCGAGGGGGGATGGGTAGGAGCTAGGCTATGCCTTAAGCAATGGGATAGTCATACTCTCCTGGCCTAGGGCTCAGAGTGACCTGGGTAACACGGGACACTTAGTACTATTGGGCGTTTTCCCATTTTTGTGTACCTTTGGGTCAACATTCTTAAGGTGGCAGAAACTGCTGCCCCCAGTTGGAATGGAATTAAGGAGAGACATTGCTCCTTATAACCAGTGAAGTCTTAACTGAGTAAAAAATGAGAAATCATTACCTCCTGTGCAGATTGCCATCCAACTTCCACTGGCATCCTGCCACACACCTGGGCCTGCAGGATCCACTCGGAACCAGAGGCGGCTTTGCCCTCCAGAGTGGTCATCGTACGATGCGGTGTCTTCGCAAAGCTCCCTGTCGATTCCTCACTGAACGATGCTTCCTTCCTCGTGGTCTAGGTGCACAGCCCCATCCGGTTACTGCCAGGTTCATAGTCTGTCACAGGTTCTACGAAATTCTCCGAATAAGAAAAGAAAAAGAAAACCCTGGTTTACTTACTTGTTTCGATTTAATACCAGGTGAAGGAATCCCGCTTGCAAAGGAGACCCTGTTTTCTGAGCTGGACATTTGAACATATTAGAGCATGAGAAGCCAGAGAAATGCAGCATTAAAAAATCAAAGATTAAAAGCCCATTTTATTTTAGTTCTTTTGAATCCACTTTCACTCATTAGTCTTTTATTTTATAGCCTTCCCCTAAACTGTCTGATTTCTGATGATTCTGAGGATGAAACAAAAAGGCTTCTTGGCATCTTATCAGAGGCCAAATTATCGAGTGGATTTATGTTCTGCCATGGTGTTGGCTTAGAGATATGCATGTCTCCCATCAAGCTCATGTAACCTCCTCCCTGACTTACACTACAGGTGATCGATTCCGAGGCAACAGAGAGAGACTCGCCTATTTCTTGGAAAGGAACAGAGCACACGAGTGTTTGGACAACCACCACTGTGGTGATGTACATGAGAAGGCACCAGCTAGTGTTATTCTACAGAAATGAATGAGTGAATAAGTAAACAGACTCTGAGCACTTTATTCTTCTCACATAATTTCTTCTCCAGGACATTATTGAACAGGCTGTTGAAAACAAACATCGTTAAATGAGAAGAGAAGAGCAGCCGCCCTTGTTACTCCCTGCTGCAACATTTTCCAATGACGAATGCTCCCTAAATGGATTGGGCTGTGTGAAAAGAAGTCAGAGAGAAATTTGATGTGGCCCCCTGACCCCTGGTAAGCACATGTATCTTCACCTGTCACATAACACACTGGAACTGGCTTACTTTTCAGCAAAGACTATTGATTTTGCTTATTGGCTGCAGGCGAGTCCATAAAGAACAAATTACAAAGCCAGAGGTCCACAGTTGGCAATTGCTTGCATGATAACAGGGGCCTCACACCACCCCCACTGTTCGCCTCGAATGTCCTCAGAACCCCAGTCAAAGGAGAGAGCTGGATAAGAAAACCAGGATGTGTTTCCAACTGGTGTAAAGTCAGAGTTACATGCAAAGGTTTCCATGTACAAGGGTGGGCTACAACCATGAGTGTGTGTGTGTGTGTGTGTGTGTGCGTGCGTGTGCATGCAGGAACTGGAGAAGAAACAGAAGCCTTGAAGGAGAGAAGGCACGTCATTCCAGATGTAGAGAAGGAAAGAGAAGAGGCACGGGGGCAGCTGGGAAACTATCCTTCCTTTCCTTTTCAACGCTTCTGTGAATGCACCTGCAGACAGACTTGCACAGATGCCCTGAGGCTCAAAATACGAGTATGTAGATGGAGAGAGATACGGCCCTGACGGAAGGCAGTTTGTGGTGCAGGCAGTGTCTCGAGGTGACTTCCAGGATAGAGAACCGAGGGCTGTCTCAGAGAGACTGAAGGGGAAGAACGGGTTTAAACAAAGCCCATGATTAACCCTGTGATCAAACCCATCATTAAACAAAGCCCATGAGTCGAACTTTTAAATAACTAACCAGAATAAGATGAAAAGTAATGTGACTCAAATCAACTTGGAAACACTAAAGCTATCAATTCATTTCTATCAGCACTTAAATAATTTAATCGACTAGATCAAGCATGCAGTGAGCTGAATTTGCTGTTAAACTCCTCAAAACTGCTTTCCCATGTGGCAATTTTCATCAGAGCTACTGTCCAAAATGTAATGGTCTCTGTAGTCAATAGCCCGAAAAATGGGGGACAGTCATGGATCCTGTTTATAATAATTAGATAATCGGACTTTTTTTTTTACCAAAATTATAGTGTAATTCCAAAAGTTTAAATACCAAAATACTCATAAAATAAAGAGACATAGGATCTTAAAATATATATGTTATAAAATTCATATATCATTCACAAAAATGAATCTAGCCTCTTCGTTTCTTCAGAAGGCAGATATTAGAAAGGCAAGTGATGTACAGAAGGTATGAAATCATTGGCGAATACAGAGGTGGCAAGTGGCTCTACGCGGTGCTTTCAGAGGGTTTTACCAGGAAAATAAGTATCTGAGGGACGTCTGAAAGCTGTGGGCAGGCTGCGGTGGCCACAGCGGAACCAGTAGAGAGCCGCCGCCCCAGTCCCAGCGGGCCCGTGTGCGCCTCGCTGCCGCCTTACTTGACCTGGGCACCTCCATGCCTCCAGCTGTGACCGTGTTTGAGAGGAGGCCATACAAAGCAGGCTGAGCCACAGAGAGACACACGTCTCGGCGTGCCTTCCCACGGGGCAGGGCTCTGACGGATATCGCTGTGCGTCAACGTCCCCTTGAGAACGCGGGGCTAGACTGCAGTTCAAGCGGAAATGCAAATCCTGGCATGTGATTTCAGAGGACACCACGGAGATGCCCAGGTAAGTTTACCCCAGGGAGAGCGTTCCAGAAATGTTTGGCTATGCAAACTACCTGCTGAAATGGGCTTGCACACGA
>PVKM010051868.1:0-10372 GCA_004027735.1 Carollia perspicillata
TAAGTGACCCTGCTTAAAGCCGGCCTCCTGAGTCAGGTACGACCTTCCCAGGGCCGCGCCCATTCCAACCACTGTTAGACCAAGTCCTTGAAACTCCTCAGGGCACTCTGGCACTACATTCCCTGCGACAGTGACTCCCGTGAGAAGCCATTTCTCTCCTCTGCCTTTTGAAATGCAGGTCCACAGGCAATGCCACCGCACTGTGGCCTAGCCTGGGCGCCAGGTAACAAGGTGTCGGGTGTGCCCACAGGCAGGTGCACCGCCCAGCACCCTGGGGAGTTTGCCTCTCCTTCCCTCCCCTCTTGTCCTCTGGTCTGAAGGGATTTCCCAAGGGCTCCTCCCGCCTTTATCCCCTCCAGAACCCATCCGCTCTCCGGGCTGCTCTCCGATTAGTTTTCCTAAAGTAAACCTCCCTAGAGGCCTCCTCGTTGCCCCCGAGTCGGGGTGGACCCCTTCACCGAGTGAACCCGGCAGCCCCGGAGTCTGCACGCAGCTCGCCCTCCACCCTCGGCTTCCCCTCTCCTCTCTCGACGTTCCGACCGCGCTGGGCCTGCACAGGACATCCCTTTCCTGCCTCTGTCAGCACACTCTGCCGTCTGGAAATTCGCAGGAAACGCGCAGCAGCCCTTTCGATGTCACGGGTGCAAGGCCACGCAAAGGGTTTCTCCGCACAGCCTAACCTCCTGCGGTGCCGGGGAAGTTCCTCTGCGGCTGCCCAGCGCAGGCTGTGGCCGCTGCGATCCGACTCTCCGGTGTCACTCACGTTCGTTTACTTTAACGCAAACAGGCCGTCTGTCCACCAGCGGCAGGCGCTCAGTGGTTAAATCTGTGGATTGCTGTCCGGTAGATATGAACACCGATCCTGTACCGAGACACAGACAAACCCAAAGGTGTGCAGTCTGTTGGACACTGGGCGGGGGCGGAGGGGGGCAGGGGTGGAGAGGAATCCCTAACTTCTCAAGTGCTCTTCGAACGGATCATAATATCATACCTTGTGCCTCATTTATGAATGGATTAAATCAAATATTCTACATGTTCATTTTATACTTGCTTGAAAGTCATGATCTGCCTTTCTGTACATTGTAATTGAACACTTCCTCGTTTTTAGGGGGAGGAGATTGCGCCAGGCCTGGCGGGGGCCGCGTCTGAGTAAGTGTGCAGTAAGTGTGTGCCTCACTCTTCCCCGTGACCCCGAACAGCGTCAGAACATGCAGCGTTTCTACACGCCCGGGTTCTCCCGTCCCCAGACGTGCCATCTCCTCCAGGAAGTCTGATCCGATTCATCTTTCAAATGCAAACCCTCTGCCTTGCATTCCCACGGCATTTTATTTACGTTTTCCAAGGCACTTACACCCCTGTCTGTTCCACCTTACCCCACAGGCATCTGTGTCACGCCTGTTAGACATTAGATATTGAAGCGTGGAGACAAAGTGTGTCGCACTGCAATTTGCCGGTGTCAGCGAATAAAGAACAAACAGTGGCAAATATGTGAGGTCAAGCGACCAGCCTGGAGACCGACACTGGGGTATGAGGGTGTCCTCGAGCTGGCAAAAGATGAAACCACAGTAAAGTGACCCTCGGATAACTGAATCGCTGCGACAACGCAGTGAGCAATGCTCTTCCAGACCCATCAAAATGACAAGCAGGTTGATAATTATTCCTGCAGTGTCGGGATTCTGAAACACAATGTCTCTCAGCTTCTGTTATTTGGCCATGCTAAATGGATGTTGTCAAAAGATTAAAGATAAATTGGTTATAAATCTTCATTTAACAGCATCGTGTAGGGAAGGCGACATCACAGCACCCGTGTTTGTGTCGGCATTAAGAAAACGAAGAGTCTTATTTTAATGGTATCAAGACTACGGAAATGATTGTTTATTCTATAAAACAGGCTTTGGACTTGAGGACGACGCTGTCAATGGTCATCACGGAATCTATGAGCAAGTCTGGAAAACAGCGAGGGCGTGAGCTCGCCCTTCTGGGCTCCGAGTGGACAGGACAGCCTTGTCCCAACAGTGGAAGTCGCTACTTGCAGTGCCCCGTCCTGGCCTGGAAGGTGCGCTCCTTCTGCGAACCAGACGTTCTGAGCCGACTGCGAATCTGGCTTCAGAGCTGTCCTTAAAAACCCAGCTTGCTGACCATCGGGCCAGGACCGCGCATCTAGTTCTCATCTGCAGACGGTCCCTCCGAAGCTCTATGGTCACCTTGGAGCTCGAAGTTGCGCTGTCCTGCAGCCAGAGGACCGTGAGGAACACCCCTCACCAACACACATGCAAAAGGAGCACGAAAAGGAGAGGGACGCTGACCGAGAACGCGGTTTCATGGAGTCACATCCTCCAGCCCGGGACCTCCTGGGACAGTGCTGTCATCTCCGTGTCCTGCCTCGGAATACGATGCAATCGGGTGTTAGCACCCCACACGGTCTCCACGTGGCCCGTAAACCTGGCGGGCATGGCAGCCTCGTTGGCTTTTCCCCGGTCCCCCGTCTCCTCCCTGCTCCCGCCGCCTCGGTGCGGGGGTGGGGGTGCAGGGCACCATGGGCACATACACCGGCTCTGGCACCCATGCCTTCCCTTGCTGCGGTTGCTCGGACTTGGCCTCCTCATGTTAAAAAAGACTGTTCATGAACAAACCAGGTAGAGGAATATTTACATTTCCATGGAAGAGAAGAACCACTTTTAGCTGAAGAAAAACATACAGTCACAGCACGAAAATGCCTGCTAAGGAGAGGCGCGGAAGGAAACCCCAGCACCGTCCGTGGCCGAAGGAACAGCCGGTCTGCATGCGATTGAACCTGTAAGCACGGCCCACGTGGCTCAGACGCAGGTGTCACTGTGGCGGTGCCCAGCCCGCCTGTTAGAGGGCTGCCCACGGGTGTCAGAGCGACCACGTCCGAGGTGCTTTCCTGGCGCAGGGCAGCTCCATCCGTCACACGCCCTGCAGGGCCCTTCTGGGCAAGGCTGCTGGTGGGAGGCCGCACCCCTTACTGGGAGAGTGAAGGTGGCTTGGTGTGGGGAGCAGCGCCCTGTGGGACTCAGGGTCTGAGAAGGCCGCGATTTTGGAGCTCTTCCGTGGGCCTGTGTCCTCCTGCGGGGGGGCCCCAGGACCCTGAGACACCCAAACCAGGAGGCTGCCGGCATCTACTTGTGTCCCATGGTCCAGGGCCTGAGGCAGCAGGAGGGAAGCTGGGGTGTGCGGCAGTCCAGAGGCGGGGCGTGGGGCTGCAGTGGGGGCAGGAGGAGCCCACACATCTGGCGAGGGGCCTGGGCACGGGTTGCTTGCTCCGTTTTAGTGGGTTGTTGTTTCTGAAGCCACCAGGCAATCCGGACACACAGCGAGGGATGGAAACCCTTGGTGCGGTCAGCTAGTGGATGGGAACAGTCATTCCAGATTCCAGAGCAGCGAGCGGCCTCCGGCGTGGGTCCCACAGACACAGCGCTGGGACCCGAAGCACGCAGCCCCCGTGAGTGGGAGCCTGGTGCAGCAGGGAGGGAGGGTGACACTCACGCTCGTCCAGAGAGGTCACCTGTGTCCTCCCGCCTGTCTCCCTGCTGCCACCATAGGCTGCTATCTTCAGAGGACTCTTCGGTAAAAGTCAGCCACCGGCTTAGCTCGGTTTCAGGGAAACTTTCCCGTAAAATCTCCCTCTGCCTCGGCGACTCAGAGGCCCATGAAATATCCCTTCATCTACCAACCGCATAGGCAGCGGCCACGCCCTTTAGTAAAGATAATACGAACTGACCACCACTTGCTTTCCAGCTCTCCAGCTTCCTCCACTGTGATTACCGGGCCTACTTCACTTCTCAATCGAACTGCATATGGCAACACTGGGCCAAACGGATTCTGTGTCTTGCTCCGTCCAAGGACCTTCATCACCAAAATGACCAGGAAAAGGTGGCCTTAGGTGCAAAACACATCCAAGTTAAAATACAGAGGAAGAAACGTGGGCACCACCCAACCCCCACCCTCCCGGCACGGCCGGAGAAAGCACGCTGCAGGAGGGAGTCTCTTTGCTCCGCTCCACAAACGGGGCTCTACAGTGAATCCACTTCTGTCGAGACCACCAGTGTCTCCCCACTTTGATCCTTGGGCCGGGAAGTGATTATGTCCGGGATCAGATGAAGCCCTGCCCTGGGCGTGTGTCGCCGACCGGCAAGACATGCACACCAGCGGGGAGACTGTGCTGGAGCCGAGTCAGCTCTGTAGCCACACTGAGTACAGGCGCCGGGCGTGCGCCGCTGCACGCCTCTGAGACCGCGGCTCACGAGGAAACGGCGAGCGTGGGACGCCTCTCTGTCCTGGCCTTCATGTCTCGGCGTGACTTCGGGGGCAGCCCCCCCTCTGGCAGTCAGACCCCATGTACTGAGCACCTGCTATTATGTTCGTCGGTGGTTACAGTCTGTTGAAGACCCCTGAGACGTCTGTATCTGTTTTGTGAGTTTTACAGAAGAAAACTGAGTTTCGGGGAGGCCGTCTCCCCGTGGCTACGGTGGCTGGGTCCGTGCTGCCTGTTGGATTTAAACCCACTCACCGTGACTCCAGTGCCCTTGTCCCTCCGGCCATGGTTCGCTCTGAAATTGGACTTGATGCCGGCAAGGCAGGCTCTCTAAGAAAATAAAACCAAACGCATGAGCTGGGCGGGGCAAGCATTTGCGATTGAGGTTGGGTTCAGGGTTAACTGGGTCCCAGCAGCAGCGGGGTGGCAATGGACAGCTGCATGATTTGGGACCAGTGCTCAAATCTTTCTAAGTCTCAGTCTCTTTATCTACAACAGGAAGGTAACACATGCCCGAGAGTGGTAAATGAAAGAAAAGTATTTACTGCCCGGCGTATACCTCCAAATGTCCTGGGTGCAGATGGTCAGGGATGAGGCCAGCTGGGCCAAAATGCAGAATGGAAAACTCTTGACATAAAGGTTAAAAAGTGACTAAATCAACCAAGGGTAAAAAGTCACGATTCAGGGTGAGAAGTACAAGGGGCTCGGACACCAGAGCCGATGGGTCCGGAGTGGGCCGCTGTAGCCAGCCAGGCCCGGGAAGAGCAGCCCTGGGGAGGGTGAGCCACCCTCATCAAATACCTGACCCTGAGCAAAGCCACCGCCCTCAGCGGGGACATGTGACAGGGTCAGACGCAGGCGCGGGGACACGGAAGTCCCCGATAAATGCCAGATGTGGTCGTTTCACCCTTGTCTAGAATCAAGGCTGCAGCGTGAATGTGTTTGTAGATAGCGTCTGCTCCTAAATTATCCTGTAGTGTCGTGGTCAGCTGCCCGCTCCCGTTAGTGCTACTTCCGAGGAGCCGTGTGAGCAAAGGGCGCGTGGCAGCCTGCGGAATCCGAAAGTCTTCCCTCCTTACGTCGGAACTCGCTGGGTGAGAGGCTCGCTCCTGCTGGCCTAGTTTCTTTTTAAGAGTCTCATGCACAAATAATGCACATTCCGCCCGGTTTCTTCCCAAGATGTTTATTTATTGAGTGGGGAACCACTTCTTGTCTTTGTTCCTTCTCCCTCCCCTCAGGGCCGAGCTCGGTGTCTTGCAGTTGCTGTTAGTTGAAGACATTGAGTTGGCAGCCAAGTGAACTAGACCTCCTTCTGGGGGGACTGTGCATCACTCTGCATCTGCATATTTCCTTGACAGTAACTTGGCTGATGAACTTGAATGAGGAAGAATAAGAAGAAGTCCTCGGGGCCCTGGTTTCTGACTTGGGCTCCTTTCTGTAACCAGAGCCACTGAGCTTTTCAAACAAATGAGCCTCATTTGGCGGTTCCGGATTTGGGTCAGATTTGGAGTGGCAGTGAAAACTCCAAGCGTGGCCCGTGGCACGAGACACCATCCATGTGATGTCACAGCAGTGAGGCCAGAGCTAACACAGCCGCTCCCAAGTTTTCAGTCAAGTTCCACCGCCTCACAAGGCCCGACTTGACACAGACTGCGTGGGTCTGGCATTAGTTCATTAGTAAAATTAAGATGACTGAACACACAGAAAACTTACGAGACAGAAAGTGCCAAGGTATTTCTGCCCTGGGTTTTGAGATGTAAGTAAACGAAGCTCCAAAAGTCCTTAAAGGAGCACTAACAAATGCACAGTAAGGGGCGACTGTGGAGGAACAAGTGCCTGCTTTACCACTTTGGCAGCTCAGTTCGATAGCCCTGTGACCCCTAAAAAGAGAGCGTTTCCAAAGGCAGCGCCAGAACGCGACAGGCACGGAGAACTCAGACGCGGGCTCCTCACAAGCAGTCTCCCCAGTGGTGCTAACAGTCTCCTCCGTGCGATGCGCGTTGGCTTTGAGGAGACGCGCCTGCTAGCAGAGATTGGAGCAGATTTGATGGCAGCGTTTCAGAGTCAGAGAGACTTTGGCTTAAATTGTAACCTTTTGGTTTTATAGCCCTGGGTGACATGGGAGGCTGAATTCCACGGTGGTCCCCAAGATCTGAGCTTCAGGTACGCACGTCTGTACGATCCTCTCCCCTTTAGTGTTGGGGAGGCCGAGGCAAAGGATCGATGCCACCGCCATCATCATGAGCTTTCGTCGGATGACAAAAGTGAAGGGCTCTCCCAGCGACACTGAAGGTCCCAATCAATGGGTGCTGAGTTAATCAAAGAGAGAGGCCCTGGGTGAGCTTGACCTCATCAGATGACACCCAGGTCTTCTCTGAAAGAAGGACCACACGGAGGACCACACGGAGGGCGCTGCAGGGGTGCCTGGGAGCTGAAGGCAGCCCTGGCTGACCTCCTGCCAAGAAGCAGGGGCCTCCGGCCTACAGCCACAGGACCGGACTTCTGCCACCACCTATGTGAGCTGCAAAGGGACCCAGAACCGCAGACGGTAAGACCTGGACTGCAGCTGAGTGTCCCTGAGCCCAGGGCCCAGGGAGGCCGTGCCCGACTCCTGATGTACAGACACTGTGGCCTCATAAATGGTGTCATTTGAAGCCACAGAGTCGGTGGTGACTGGTGCCACAGCAAAGAAGACTACCACAGGCAAGTGGCTGACTTGACCTCCCTGCGCACAGGTGTCTGTACGGGGGAATGCAGATGACAGAAGGTCACTGTAAGAACCTCATGGGACCCAGTGACACCGCAGCACGCGCCTGGCGCAGCACAGGAGCTCAGTCACGACGCTGACGGCGCTGTGAGCCAGTAGCAGTACCGCCTGCAGAACGCCGTGGGGGGCCCGCAAACAGACAAGTAGGAGCGTTGGAGTCGGCAACATGTTCGTGTCCTGAAAACTGGCTTCTCAATAAATTAAATTGGCGTGTCATTAAACCCACCAACATCCACACACACGTGTGTACTGGCTTGCTCCAAGTAGACACACACACGCTCGGCCCCGGGAGCACCGGATGAGTCCCAGTCTACAAACGCACGCCGTTCGCTTGCCTTTGTGTCCGCTTTGCACGCGCTGCTCCCTCCCGCGGAGACGCCATCCCCATGCCTCTGCCGCTGACTCCCATTCCTTCTGCACAGCCAGGCGCAGGCTCCACAGCATTTCCGTACCGTGCCATACAGTGGCGTTCTGCACAGTGTCCAGGGCTGTTCTCGCCCCTTTGTGAGTATCATCTGGCGCACCGACGATCACGTGAGGCAGATGCCACCATCGCCCCTCCCTGTCTCCCCCTAAAGGACAGGGAGCAAGGGCCCACGGTCGCGGCGCAGAGCAGGGTTTGAGTTTCGGTGGTCATGCTGCAGAGTTTGAGATCTCAAACCCCAAGCCCAAGTTCATGGCCTCCTAGATGCACTTCTCTGTATCCTATTGCAATGGATTTCCCTGTGTTCTAATCTGAGATGTACAGGGTGGGGGGAAATAGGTTTACAGTTGCTCGTGTGGAAGATGACACAATGACTAATGAATATTCAAATGGTGATGCAGTGTTTCCAATGCTCACACGGTGAGCCTGCTTCTGCCCCACCCCGTGTATGCCCCTCGTCCCCGCTCCCTTCATAGAGCCCACCCTCATGCCCTCTGCACGGACGTTTAACCACACGCCTTCAGAAAGATCAAAGCAATTGTATTAGCCTGCAACTGCCAAACTGCCAGTAGATGAAGCTGATGTGTTCAACGTCGGAACACACGCACAGGACACTCGAGTACAGAAGAACAATGGGGTGTACTTAGGACATCCTTCTTACCGAATCTGAAAATGAACTCCTGGCCAAAGGACATGATTGCTGTTCATGTTGACTCGGGAATCTGCGTATAATTTCCCCCCTACTGTGACGAAAAGGAACGAGAAAGTCAAACAATCTGGCTAATTGGAAGGTATCCCTTGGAAGAAAAGAACACATCTGAACAGTGTTTAGGGCTGATCGATACAAGATTAAACCAAACTGGTCTTACCGCCCATGTTCTCCGATCAGGAAAGTGTCTGAGTCAAACAGCAATAGCGTTTTAGATTTTCTTTTTGAGAAATAGCTCCTCCCTCCTCCATGACCCCTCCCTTGTACTCCACACCGATTTCCAACCTGCTGCGTCCAACCGCACCGCACATCTGACTCCCCTCCTGTATCCCACTCCCCTGGACGCCTATGACAGTCTGTCACACCAGTGCCAAAACACACACGTGACGACAAGCCACAGGATCCATTCAAGTGCATACTGAGCAATGGCATACCTTTAAAATTATCCAAAACTCCAAACTCTGAAAGCAGTTGACTGGGCTTCGTTGATTCTCGATATGCAAAGTGAAATGTGGCTGGACCTGACCATTGTGACAGGAAGCAGCAGGGCAGGCATGGTGAAGGACAGGGCACAGGACGAACGTCCAGACCTCGGTCTGAGGCCGGCTCTGCACTGGCGCCGCCGCCCTGGGCCATCGTCAGGGACGACTGCCGTTGTCATTTGATAACCTCTGCGGTCCTTCACGGTTCACAATCTGAGAATACGGCTGGAAGAGGGCAGGAAGCTGACCGTCCCGCATCCTGCCCCCCACGGCGCAGCTCACTACACTTGCACTTGTGGGGTAACGGAACGTGTGGACAAGCCGGGGACACCGACGCCCCTCTCATCTCGGCCCCCAGGCTGCCCTCTGAGACTGTGCGGGGTCGTCTCTTCCCAAGCGGCTGCAGGGTTTCAGGCCTGGTCTTTGTCCATGGGCGTGCGCTCGAGCAACATGCACCGTCGGGCACAGGGGTCGACAGCACGCATATGCAAATGTGGGAGTGAACAAATAACAAATCACCGCTGTCCTCACAGATGTCCTGCAGGGTGTCGCCAACTTCCCGTAAGATCTGCAAATGGTTCTTTATTAAATTTTGAAGAGTTAAGTTGGGAACATTCATGCCTTTTTTTCTGTATTTTTTTTTTTAAGAATCAACCTTTGCTGGACCTAACATTTAACTCTCAGTTCACATATGTAATAAAAGTAATGTGTCACCGCGTATAATAATGACCATCATTTTTATAAAAGGGGGTAGTTCACCTCGTTGTCACTCAGCAACACAAGAGAGGCATTTTTCACTCACTCATCCAGAACTTATTTCTGGAAGTCAGTGAGAATATCTAATCAACATGCAGATAAATTATAGAATGAATGAAAAAATCTTCATGTCTACATAAATATAAGCTCTAGGAAAATCAAAATTCTGAATAGACACTTCTCTAAAGAGGACATACAGATGGCCAATAGACATGAAAATATGTCACTCATCATCAATGTCACTAATCATCAGAGAGATGCAAATTAAAATCACAATCAGACACCACCTCACACCTGTCAGAATGGCCACCATCAATAAATCATCAAGTGCTGGCGAGGACGTGGAGAAAAGGGGACCCTGGTGCACTGTTGGGGATGCAGACCAGTGCGGCCACTGTGGGAAGCTGTGTGGAGCCACCTCAAAACATTTTAAACGGAACTGCCTTTTGACCCCATGATCCCGCTTCTGGGAATATATCTGAAGAAACATGAAACATTAATTTGCAAAAATACATGCACCCCTATGTCACTGCAGCGTTATTCACAACTGCCGAGACGAGGAAGCGGTCCAGGTGCTCCTCAGTAGGTGAGTGGGTGAAACAACTGTAGGACGTTTGCACAGCGGGATTCTACTTGGCCACAAAAGAGAAGAAAATCTTACCCTTTGCGACAGCATGGATGGACCTGGAAAGCATTATGCTAAATGAAATTAGCCAGTGAGAGGAAAAACGAGCACTGCATCGTTTCACTCGCGTATAGAATCTAATGAACAAGGTAAACAAACGGAGTAGAAACAGACTCATGGCGAACAGACCGACAGCTGTCAGAGGGGAGCGGTTGGCAAGGCTGGGTGAAGGAGGTCAAGGGAGTGAGCCAAAAACCCCCCAAAACTCACAGGCATGGGCAACTGCATGATGATCACCAGGAGGAAAGGGGGTGGGGAGAGGTCGAAGAGGGT
>PVKM010051869.1:0-10376 GCA_004027735.1 Carollia perspicillata
CTCACTTTCTGCTTCTGTATCATGTTACCAAGCCATTTAGAAATCAGAGTGTAATGGAGGTATAACATTTTTAAATCTAAACGTTTTGTGTAAAGATGAACTTAGGCATTTATTTTACTAGTAGAAAGATGAACTTAAATGTTTATTTTTACATGTATTCATTTTCTTAAATATTTGTGGTCTTGTATGCCCTGACTTTATTTTTTGTTGAATGTATTGGGGTGACATTGGTTGATGAAATCATGCAGGTTTCAGGGGCACAGGTCTGTAACTCGTCGTCTGCACATTCTACTGTGCCAGTGCACCGCCCCAAGTCAAGCCTCCTTTCCCCGCCTCTGCCTCCCCCACCCCCTTTCACTCGGATAGTCACCACACTGCTGTCCATGAGGGTTTTTTTTTTGTTTTTTCTCAATCCCCTTGCCTTTTTCACCCAGTTCTCCTCCCACTCTTCTCTGACAGATATGAACTAACCAATGTTAAATGAATAGGATTTATAAATTATAATTATGATGTATTATCATCTGATTACCAGTTTTAAAATCACACACTTAGCTGAAGTCCTCAGATACCAAATTTTAAAGTTTTACAGAAATGGCAGTAATGCAAATATTGATGATAGTAAATCAAGTTAAAGTAAATATATTCCATTAGGCTATTATGAAATATGTCAGAAATTCAAGGAAAAATGTCATCAAAGTGAAATTAATAAATCAGAAGTCAGTACTTTCTCTATCAAATTAGGGATATATTAGGGAAGAATTTATCTGCTTGCTGCACAAAAGTGGGAATGAAAAAATAATCTACGCAATATGAAAAATCATTTACCTATTTGGTTAGTTTAAGAGGATATATTAAAGTAGAAAAGTTTTAGATTTTTGTTTTTATTAATTTTGATTATAGGCAAAACTCTAAGTATTAACACTGAGAAACATGAAATAAATACTAAGTCAGGATGTTTAATTGGGAACTTAGGACAGACACATTCTTAGTCCATTTTTGACTCAGAGGCCAAAGCATCCACATGGTACATAAGCAGGGTTTGGTGGCTTAAATGTTTTTCTCCCTTGACCTTATTCTATTCTCTGTGAATCTCTAATTTTGCTCCTATCATGCTGTATCATAGCTACTGCTTATCAGCTCAGCTCTCTGTCTTCATATTTCTAGAACTTAGCACAATGTTTTCTATAAAGTAGATTTTCAATAAATGATTGTTGAAAACAATAAACAAGTAAGCAAAAGAACAAAGACACTGAAAAGAAAAAGAAAGGCAAGTAAAAAGATAAAATTCCATAGTACATTAAAGCATCTTTTGTAATACCTCAAAAGTGATCTTTTGTGCCTCCTTTTTCTTATCTATTCTTTTCTCTCACATACCTGCTTTTCATTTACTTCACCCTGAGAGTTCCTTTTACTGTCATCTGGACTAATTTCTATCCCTCATGACACACCCAGTTCTCTTTTTTATTCCTTATAAACGCCCCTGTTACCCTCCTCTGGCTCCCCACCCTACGGATTTCTTATGGCCAGGGAAATAGATATAAACCTCATTCATTCATCACAGCAGCTAACACACTGAAACCCACACTGGATCAGATACTAATCAAGGTGCTAGAACCTGAAAAGGGAACAGGTATTCCTGCCTTCAAGGGAGATACATTCTAGGCAGAGTGAAGATAGACAAATAAACACTGTGTAAAAATGATGTTATATGCATTACAATAGAGATGAACGCTGAGTGCTATGGATTTGAAGAGTATGGTAGAGGGATGGAAGTATCCAATCCTAGCTTTCTGTGTGTGTGTGTGTGTATGTGTGTGTGTGTGTAAGGAAGGTGATACTCATGCGTGTCTTGAAAGATGACTAGAAGTTCATCAGGCTGCGTGTGGGATGAGAGTGCTGGTGCAAAGTGAGAGACAGAAGGCTTTACCAGACAAAATAAATGACACAATACAGAAAATCTAGCTGCTTTTGCGCAACAATAGAAAAGCATTCTGGAATATACACCCAGATTAAGAGGCTTATAATTTACCACATTGCTTCCTTCATCAAGAAAATCATGTTGTGAGAAAAATGGCAGCTGAACTCCATGATGTGCTTCGTGACACAGTAAAGACTGTGAGTTACGTGAATGCTAATGTGTTGGATTCTTCATCATTCTCTTTACTCTGTGATGCTGTGAAGGATATGGAACCTGATCATCAGCAACAGTTTTCACATGCTGAGTTTTAATGATTATTGAGGGAAATGTTCTATTGAGCATGTTTGGACAACAAAAGAAACTTAGTCTTTCTGTAAGATAAGAAATTAGTTTTATTCTAAGATTTTAAAGTTGTGAATTGGACAGTAGAGATTTATTTATATATCTTGACATCTTTGATATTTTCAATGATCTAAGTACATCTATAGAAGAAAGAAATGCAAAATATATTCCAATAATACATAAAACTGAAGGGAAAATTGAGAGTTAGAAGCTTGGGAGAACAGTTTCTATAGATCGTTATGACACACTCCATCATTTAACAGAATGAGGTATCAATGGGGTAATTGATGACCTTGGCATTGCACACCTGTGAGTGCCTTGTAACTCTGATGGAATGTTTGGAATTCATTTCGTATCAGAAGGAGGCACACACGTGAAAAAATAGTGGATCCAGTATTCTTTTAATTTTTGAAAGATGATATGATTTAACAACTTTGATGATAAATTGTTATATTTGTTTACTAAGAACGATAGATTAAAGATAGATTTCCCAACACACAGCATCATTTGCTTCACGTTAGGTAAAAATTAAAGACAAATATCCTCAGCTTTTGGTCATTCCTTTTCTTCCGTTCCCGTCAATATTCCTTTGTGAGACAGATTCTTGGGTTGTGCATGTTAATAAAACAAAACGTAGATGTGTGTGATCCCCTGAGAGTGGCATTATCATCCATCCAACCTGATAAGGTAACAAGCCTAGAACAAGCTCAACCATTGATGTACACAGTGTTCATTCAAAGTGCGCATAAAGCAATTTAATACAGGGGATTTTGATTTTTTTATAACTTTTTGTTATTTATGATTGGGAAAGACAAAACTTATAAGCATAATCAGCAATTTTCCATTTTAATCTCCTACATGAATGCTTTCAATAAGCAGTGTATATAGTTTCTGTAATTTTTCCTGTTAGGTTTGTTCTGATTAGATTTATTGAAATGTAATTTTAGGTCTGCTGAGTTTCTATGTCTCTCAAAATTTATTCTTCTACAAGTTCATTTTATTATACTTTAAAAATATAAGATTTTAAATCTCTAATCTCTTGATTCACAAAGACCAGAGATTAAAAATTAGTTTGCTTAATAAAACTGGATAAGAAAATTGGTCTATCACCACAGATAATTTGAGAAACACTTCTGTAGGTAAGTTTGGGATTTTAGACATTGTCCTAAGGACAGGAAGAAGCTTTTGAAGCTTGTAATAATAGCTGTTATTCTCTCTTAGGATGCTATGTGGACATGCACACTTAGGAGGCTTGGAGACCCCAACGGTCAGGCTAGTTGAGATGCTTGGAATGCGAGCACAGCTAATGTCAAACCCTGTAGCCACCTTGGTCTCAGATGGTCCAAGCGCCCCCTCTGCAAGCACTCCTGTTGTACGGTTTCTACCCACTCTGAGCAGTGCAGAGGTACCCTCCAGACCCCAGAAATGCTGTGTAATACTGTTAGTAGTTGTCACTGGAGGGAGGGATGTCCTCGTATGCTGGATTATTATTAGCAAAATCGTGATTAATGATATGTATAATTTGGATTATACAAATGATTATGTATAATCTCTACATATATGATGGGTCAATTTGGCTTTGTTTTATATAGAATAATAGAATTTTGGAGCCCCAAAGGAGTCAATGCATTTAACTTTATCTCTGATAGAAAATTGAGGCTCAGAGGGGTTCAATAGAAGGAAATGATTAAGAGTGTGTGTTTTAAAGGCAGAGATTAGAGTTAAGTGGCCACAAACCAAGGGATGCTCAAGGCTACCAGGAGCTGAAAATGGCAAGAAAGGACCCTCCCCTAGGGACTTCAGACCATCACCTTGACTGCAGATTTCTAGCCTGTAGAACTGGGAGAGAATACATTTCTGTTGTTTCAAGCCAGTCTGTGGTAATTTGCTGTGGCGGTCCTAGAATACCAGTAGTACATGTGCTGACTCTGACAGTGCTGTGTGTAAGTTTCTTTGGTATGTGACTTTCCAAATGAGTTAAGCTAATGTCCTCTCTAGAATTATAAGGCTTAAAAAATAGAGTATGGGGCTTGGAATCAAATTGTTAAGATTCGAAGTCCAGCTGTGCTGTGGTACCTAATGTTGACCTTAGGCAGGTTACTTAGTTTCTCTATGCTTTGCTTTCTTCATCTGTATTCATTTGATGGTGGTAATAATAAGAGTATTTATTTTACAAAGATTTTGTGATGATTAAGAGGAATAATCCATGAAAGCTTTTAAGCTTAAGCACTGGGCTTAGAAATGTGGTAAGGACTTTTCACATGTTAGATATTTCCGCGTCTGTGATGAGGGTGGTGGCCTGGTGATGGTGACAAAGCGGTTCCTCTGACCTGTCCAGCTGGCAGGAGAAATCTGGAATGCGTGGGTCTGCTGATGTTTTACCTCTAGTCCAGTACTTCCACTGAAATGTTCACTCATGTGCCTTTGTGGATTGACCTTCACATAACGATCCCTTTTTCAAATGCTCACATTTTTAAAGGACAAAATCCTCCTCCCAACCACACCCAGAGTTCTCAATTGGGCTGTAGCCTCACAAGTTTGCTGTGTGACTCGCTCAGTATGAAACAATTACCAGGGATCAGAAAGGGAACCAAAGCCTTGTGAACCTTCTGTTGGAATAAGCTCATTCCATTACTAAGACATATTTTGAAAACAAGTCTTCAGTCTTTAAATTGTAGAGTACTTTGCAATATAATCAACAAATATATTTGTATAATTAGTGAGATATATTGTCCCGAGGTTCTCACAAGGCAGGGTATGAAACCACATTTTAAGCACATGAATAAGAGGGAGAGGAAATTCCATGTTAACTTATTTAAACAAATATGCATTGAGCCCCAAACTTACTGCCTGGCATTATGTTGGGCCCTGAATGTGCAGCCATTACTAAATACAAGCTTGCTATTGCAGAGCTTTTGGTCTAGTGCTAAAGCTCTTCCTGTGCAGAATCCTGACCCACAAGAGGAAAAAAAATCTGTCATGGGAATAAAAAGAAGCTCTGGCCGGTGTGGCTCACTGGATTGAGTACCGGCCTGTGAACCAAAAGGTCACCAGTTCAATTCCCAGTCAGGGCACATGCCTGGGTTGCATGCCATGTCTCCAGCAGGGGGTGCATGGCAGGCACCACACATTGATGTTTCTCTTCCTCTCTTCCTCCCTCTCTTACCCTCTGTCTAAATATAACTAAATAAAATCTTTAAAACGAGAAATAAAAAGGAAATTTTCAGAGAACAGTAACATGTAACCACTTTACAGATTAGGAATGAACAAAGATTCAACAATGATGATGACAATAACACAATAATAATAATATAAAAGAATTTGGTCTTAAGGGACATAGTCCTGATGTACCTGAGCTCCTGCACTGCCAGAGCTGACAGCAGGGTCCCCTTACCAGGACGTCCTCCTGCAGGACAGCATCAAGAACGTGATGTCTCTGGGCAAGCAAATACTACATATGGACCTGCCAGGTCCTGGAACATGCAGAATTTTAGAAAGATCTCCTTCCATGGCTTCAGTTACTTACCTGAGCTAGCCTACACTTGATTTTTAGGGAGAGCTTTCAAGGCTTCAATGATTGGTTTCATTCTACTTGACTTTGGTACTTGAATAGCTGGTAGATTCATGAAACTCTAAAAGCTTTGGCCAGAGTGGCAGGGCAGAAGGAACAAGAATGGTGTCCTCACTCAGAGAGTGAGGAACAACTCAGAGGGGTAAATGGGCACAGGTTGAGGGGAATTTGGACACCAGTAAGTAGCACACCCTTATCTGGAAGGGTGATGATGGAAAAGATGCCTTTTCTACTACCATCCTAATGAAATATATGTACCTTTGGAGGCAATGGATGATATTGAGGGGAAGAACTTTGAAATGAATTAAACTGGACATTACCTGACGAAAAGTAGAAGTAATTAAATCAGCCTGGAAGTCATAGATAGGCTTTCTAGCACCTTTTCAAAGAGATAGCTATAGTGGAGTGGTCAAGAGAATCAGCTCTGAAGTGGTACTGCCCGTATTTGAATCCTGGCTCCACGACTACCAGTTGTCTATTTAACCTCTCTGTGCTTCACTTTCTTCATCTGTAGAATGGGTACCTCATAGGGCCGTTCTGAGAATCAGTGAGTCAACTGTCTTGGAATACTCTCTGACACATGGTATGCAACAGTCGGCTCTCTTCATGAGTGCACTCAACGAAAGTACTTATTCTTTCACCAGGAAAACAAATGAGGTCTTAGGATGAATATGAGGTATAAAAAATAAAGTTACATTTTCGGATACCTGAGTTTTGTCCATTAAAATCACATTTCTACTTCTGTACTTGAACAACACTTAAAATAAAAAATAAAAATAAAAAAATTTAAGAAAATCCTATTTCTACAGAAGGACACTGTGCTACAGTAGTCAAGCTAAAGAAAGAAATAATTTGATGTGTGGATAAAGGGAGTAGAAAAGCAAAAAGTTGAAAGATATACCTGTAATACTGGCAAAATAGTTGTCAGTCACAATGATACACTTTGCTGTGGGAGAGGGAGGGAGCTGAAGGAGATGGAGAAAGAATGTTTGTGCTTTATCCAAAGTTGAGGCATTCTGAGGCATATTCTTATGTATAATCAATAACAACCTGAAGTACTGAGATAAATAACAGTTGAAAATAAGTTGTCAATTTCTATTCCTTGCTAAAAAAATTATGTTATAAAACTGCTGCAAATTTTACACAGGAGCTTTTACTCAGAAAGTTAGATGTCCATCAAAAATCTTTTAATAAAAAAGAAGCAAAAACAACAACAAAATAATCTTATTCCAAAGATTCAAGTAATGTTTTCTGTATATGCTTAGCTATACTTTAAGTAGTTGCTTTGTAGGAGATGGTTAAAAAGGTCAATGATAAAAAGTTTATGTTTTCCTTTTTTTTTGTCTGTGAAGTTGCTGTTTATTTATTATTTTGGGGGGGTCTATTTAATTCCAGGTCTGTATTTGTGAAATCATGTTGTCCAACAATAAGCCAGAATTTTATTTTGCCGAATTGTCTTAACAACAACAACAACAACAACAAAATCATTTGTTGAATCCATTTTGAATATGCAGTAGTGATCTAAAGGTACAAGAGGCAGACTTTGGCCATATCCTAGCAACTCAGCAGAGCGTTCTGCAGAAGCTAATGAGGAGATTTTGCATGCCTTGGAGAATTAGGTCCCCTTGATCGATAGCTGGTATACTTACACTCTAGTTAATTCTAAGATATAATAGCTACCATTTATTGATTGCTCACTATATGCTAGACACATACTAGCTGCATTTTTATACATTATTCTTGTATTCAATAAATACTGACACCTACAATATCCCTGTCACGGTTGTAAGTGCTAAGAACAAAAAAGTGAATAAAACCTATGAAAAATGGAGCTTATCTCCTGGAGTTGAGGGACATAGGAAAGAAATAAGCAAACATATACTAAATATAGAAATAAGTAAAATTAAGCAAAGAAAGGAGATAGGGAGTGCTGCATATATAAATGGGAGGGGGGGTTGCAATTTTAAATAGGGTCATTTGGGTCCCCCTACTGAGAAGGTGACATTTGAAAGAAATGAAGCAGCTGTATAGAAGAGTATCCTAGACAGCAAAAAAAGGGGTATGCAAAATTCCCGAGGAAGGAGCATGTTTGGGTGGCTCGAGGAGGACCCAAGAAGTCCTGGAGCAGAGAGAGTGGGAGAGAGGTGTGGGTGGGGCCTACCTGCCACTTCATGTTACGTACATGGGAGGCGGAGCACCATTTCCTGGGAAGACTTAGAGGCAGTGGTTATATTTCTAGATTAGACTGTGAGTCTTCATAAAATGGTGCCTGTGCCTTCATTTGAGATTTGCTGAGCGAAGGCATGGAGCCTGTGGCTCGTCACGCAGTTGGGCATTCACAAATATCTTTTGAGTAAACGAGTCATCAGGGATGGTTACGTGCTAGCTCTGAAATTAATTAATTGTGTAAGTTTGAACAAATTACTTGACCCTATCTGTGTGTTGGTTTGCAAAATAAGAAGTTTTTAAACTTTCCTCTCATGTGATTACCCACCATGGCCACACTCCCAAGTCTGTTACTTGGCGCTGGGAATGGTGAGAGTCAGCCCAGAATGCGGGTGACCCGAACGCTGCCCGCACCTCTCACACGCTGACGTCCCTGCTCACTCAGCAGCTCTGTCTGTCCGTTTGCACCCTCAGCTGCGGCCTTTGACAGAGACAGTAGAAATGGAGTTAGTTAGAGGCTGGCCCTGGCAGAGTGACAGACTCTTGACTTAGCTCTTCCTGTCAGCAGATTTGATTATACGTGTGAATAGACGCTCGGGCCAAGCCCCTGCTGAACCTGGGTCCCTGACCGCATCTTAAGATACTAACCTAAACTTACCCTTGTTCTCAGAATGTGAATTTGGGAAACCTGGTCTGGACCTTCTGTCTAGAAACTACAGATTCATCAAAAAGAAAAAAATATATAGTATCAGTAGTGAGCACTAGCAAGAATTATGTGATGAGTCAGGAAAGATTTTGAATTTTTGTGTCTTGAGGCCTGAACATAATAAATTTCCTTTAAGGTGTTCATCGTGTATAGCCTTATAAAGAGAGAATTATTTTTGATGATAGCAGAGGCAGAATCAAATAAAAATCTTCTTTTGAAAATGGAATTTTTAATGATTTCTATATTTACCGGAGTTAGGTTTATAGGATGAAGGATAAAAATCTGATATAAGTGGAGCTGGATTCTGGCTGTCTTTGAGAATGTTCTGGCCTTTAGCCTTTCTGGGGAGGGTTCCTTTGATTCTTAACATTAGACAAAGCCCTGTCCTTTAATAGAAAACCTTAAGCGAGGCCAGAAGTTGGCAGACCGACTGGGGCCACGTGTGCTTCATTCTGTTCAGGTGAACACTAAGTACTGCAGCTCCTGACAAAACCAGCCAGTGCTCACTCTGCCTGTCTATTGGCAGTTAAAAATAAGAGCTGCATGGTGGGCTAGGTTTTCAAACCGATGACTCATGGCTCTTGGAGACCGAAAACATTTGATAAGCCAGTAAGTCAGTCTTGTGCTCAGAACACTATATGTGTGTGTATTTATATTAATTATATAAAGTATATAATATATTTAAAATACACACACACACAGATTTAAACCAACTGAGCTCACTAGCTAACAATGTTTTTATTTAGTTGAGGTATAATTTAAATAAAACATTATAATATAATGTTTATAACTTAAAATATATTAGTTTCAGGTGTATCAGTACTTAGTGCCCGTGTTCACTAAGTGCATAAGTTACCTATGTTCGCATTTCCAGTTTTCTTTGCCTTTTTCTATGGACTGATTTCGATTACCATTATTTTGCATTATGCAGAATACATCACAAAGAGGGATGACAGAAGCAGGCCAAACCTGATGTGGCATAGTTTAATGTGACCACAACAGCAAGAACTAGCATTTACATACTGCACGGCACTTTTTGAAGTGGACTGCACCCTCAGCAGCGCTGTGATGACTTTAGTTATCACGCTAGCCAGGTCCCAGGTGCACAGAGGTTGTTTATGGCTCAGGAACAAGGTGGACAGGGCCTCGACCCAGAGCTCCACGCCAAGTTCCAAGTTGTTACTTTCGCCATGCTGCCTTTAGAACTGTGTTTGAAGCAACACCATTTATTTTCTAAAAGAGTTCCAGCTGCATTTTGTGAGTAGTTCAAAGTATGTGGAGAATATAAAGAATGTTGACTAAAACCTCACCTACTCCCATGTCCCAGGTGGGCATCTTTTTTTACCCTCTCCTCAGGACAAGTGAGTAAGAGTGTTCCCTTGAAGGAAAGTCACCTTTGTTATGTAAATTCTCTTCTCCTACTTACCTTGTCTTCTCCCACACCACGTGTAATCATTCTCATTTTGAGATACTGCTTTATTCTAATCTTTTTTTCTTTTATACTGTTTCTGTTTGCTATTTTAATATTATTAATCCCCTTTTATCTTTCCATACCCTTCAAGTCTAATGATACTTTCAGGGTTATTCTGTTACTTTCTGTGGTCTCATTGTTTCAACAAAACCTTACAAATAAAGTCTTGAAGTGTTAGGTCCTTTCAAACAGCCTGGGGATG
>PVKM010051870.1:0-10366 GCA_004027735.1 Carollia perspicillata
ACTCTGGTTATATTTTGTTTGTTATTTGCTTTTATTGATTATGTTCCAATTAAAGGTGAGATCATATGGTATTTGTCCCTCACTGCCTGGCTTATTTCACTTAGCATAATGCTCTCCAATTCCATCCATGCTGTTGCCAAGGGTATAAGCTCCTTCTTTCTCTCTGCTGCATAGAATTCCATTGTGTAAATGTACCACAGTTTTTTTATCCACTCATTTACTGATGGGCACTTAGGTTGCTTCCAGCACTTGGCTACTGTAAATTGTGCTGCTATGAACATTGGAGTGCATAGGTTCTTTTGGATTGGTGTTTCCGGGCTCCTAGGATATAATCCCAGCTGTGGAATTACTGGATCAAAAGGCAATTCCATTGTTAGTTTTCTGAGGAAATTCCATACTGTTTTCCACAGTGGCTGCACCAGTCTGCATTCCCACCAACAGTACACTAGGGTTCCCTTTTCTCCACATCCTCTCCAACACTTTTTGTCAATTTGCTTATGATGGCCATTCTGACTGGTGTCAGGTGGTATCTCATTGTGGTTTTAATTTGCATCTCTTTGACAGTTGGTGATACTGAGCATCTTTTCATATGTCTCTGGGTCCTCTGTATGTCCTCCTTGGAGAAGTGTCTGTTCAAGTCAATTCAAAGTGGATAAAAGACTTAAATATATGTCACAGCAGCATAAAAGTCCTAGAGGAAAACATTGGCAGGAAAATCTCAGACATTCCACACAGCAACATCTTCACAGATATGTCCCCTAAAGCAAGGGACATAAAGGAAAGAATAAACAAATGGGACCTTATCAAAATAAAAAGTTTCTGCATGGCTAAAGAAAACAGCATTAAAATGAGAAGAGAACCAACTATATGGGAAAACATATTTGCCAGTGATACCTCAGACAAGGGTTTGATCTCCAAAATACATAAAGAACTCACATGAATCCACTCCAGGAAGACAAAAAACCCAATTAAAAAATGGGCAAAAGACATTTTGTATATTTTTAAAGTTAAAGAACAATGCTATTTGTTCTCCAATTAAATAGATGTGGTTGTGTGACTTTAATAGATTACTCTTTATATTCCTTGCTTTTTAAACTGTTTTTGGTTTTGGCTTGGAGTTACACTACATGGGTTGTCAGGTTTCCTTTTTTATCAGGGCAAAGGGAAGGTTTTATAAATCTTAAAAGCCTGTAATTTACCTTGGATGTGAACTATGAGGCTTATCCTGAATAAATCCCATGAAAAGCTATAGAAATGGTGTAGAGAGTCTTTATGAATTGGAACTTAACATGTCACTGACACATTCTGAAGTGTGTTCCTTTGCCTTTAGTGATGGATGATCCCATTCTGCCAAGTTTAGCTGAAAAGGGTAGCTTAGAAACCCAAATACTGAATCTGGAATCTAGAAACTTCCTGGAACTTCCCTAGTTTTAAATCAGCAGGGTGGATGCAGCTGCATCTGTGCAGGAGGTGGTGTGCCACCAGCTTGCTCCACAGAAGTCCCTGGGACAGGACTGTAAACACCAGCCCTCTTTGTTGCGCATTGGTTTTTAAAAGCCCCTGGTGGTTTGGGGAGGATAAAGCCTTGCCTTGGGGCTTCTTGGTCCAATTTTTGGGGACCTGGCTGAAAACTCTGGATATTTGATAGTCTGGCTTATTTCTATGGTGTATTAGCACCCTATAAAAGTTACATGTCATTTATTTCAAGTTTAGAACACTCTCAAACTTCAGGGGCAAACCAAACTTGAACCTTTTGTGGCTGGAATTTTGTTTACCTTTGGCCAAATCTTGCTTCCGGACTGTGAGGCTGGGAGGTGAGGTGAACAGGGGCTCCTGAGGCCCCTTGGACATCAAATCACTTTTGCCAAACAAGGCTTTGATAGGTTAAAACATGAATAAATCTGAAACACATAGATTAGCTTCCTGTCAGTATACTCTGGGGCCTACATACAAATGCACATTGTCCTGGGCAAACTGCATTTTGAATGTTGCCTTCCACCAACTGTGAGGCAATGTCTTAGATTTTTACCACAGTTGAAACTGGGTCAAGTCACTCACCCTCCACTTCTAATAAATACATCAAATAGTTTCTCTGAAGGTTATTTGACAATCCAATGGCATAAGGATCTTGGAGAAGTTTGGACATTTCTTGTGTTTGAGACATTTAATTTTTAACCAGGGACAAAGGAAAAAATGGACTTCATGATACCCAGTTCAAGGATGGCTCTGATTCCTTTGTATTTCACAACACAGGCTAGCAAGCAATGCCTTGCACTTGAACAAATGAGAAATAACACAGCACGTTCCATGTACCTTCCAGATAGAAGAACTGATGAACGCATTGGACAAGACCAGGCAGGAATTGGACGCCACCAAGGCACGTCTCGCCTCCACGCAGCAATCCCTGGCTGAAAAGGAAGCTCATTTGGCCAACCTCCGAATAGAAAGGAGAAAACAGCTAGAGGAGATCCTGGAGATGAAGTGAGTACCCATTTTTGTTTCCAAGTTTCTCCTTTCTAATCTCTTTTTGGGGATGGGGAAGCGAAGGCTAGAGAAGGTGAAGAAAGAACTTAGAGGAAGAATGATTTAGCTAACACTTGACTAGTCATTTCTGAGACTACACGTTACCGATTTTAAATTATAGATTCTGTGTTCCAATTTGCACATTTTTCACATCTGTTATTCAAAAAGTGTCCAGCATTAGTTTTTGTATGTCTGTGTTTTGTGGATGGTGTTGGCATTCTTAGATCTGTCACAAAGATCTAAACTGGCCGAGAGACAGGGGCCTCGTTAAGCACAATGGTAATTTGAACACCGTTCACAGTTGAGTGGAAACTTTTCCAAGAAGGTCTTTCCTAATTGTGACTATAACTTTGCCAATTATATTCTTTTCACTTGTGTACAATGCCTGGCTTGTGTTGGCTTTCATGGAATCTCAAGGTTGGCACCTTTGTTTAGAAAGCAAGACTCTGACTTGCTCAGCATCATGATACAAGCAGGCTTAGAAATCCTGGATACCCCACTCTTTCCTGGGGAAGGTTAGGTAGTGGGAGAGCCTGGAACCAATCACTTTTCTTTGATTTGATCAATAAAGTAGGGCCATGTGGTGGTCAGTGGTTGTTCTTATGGGCCTATGTATGACACAACCATCTCCATGTAGGTCTTATTTTGCTCTCACAATGAAATAATATCATTATGAAAGAACATAACAAAGAAAATTACTCAAATATTTTAGAAATAGTCAGTTGCTGTGGATCTGTTTCTGAAGTAGATAAGAAGCAACATCTCTCTATAGAAGATTTAAAATGAAATAATCACTAAGATACAACTTCAATCCAACTTCCTTCCAAAATAAGGGGAAACATACATAATTATGGCATGTTAAGCCTATAACATAGACTCTGAAATTGGTGGCTAGGTATGGAAGAATGACCTTCTCTTGACCCTACAAATTTTACACATGGTTAACATTAAACCCAGAGAGCTTAGATCATGGAAACTGTGGAATGAAATATTTTGAAAGATTTAATAATGAGGACAAAATTTGTATTCCTTGTCAACTGCCTCAGTTTCTCTAAGACTAAAGAATAAGTATTTTTCACATATAAACTCAAATTAATTTTTTCCTAATAAAAGATGATATAATAAAAACAGATATTTTTATCCTCGGTTTAGAGGTCAGGGAACTTAGATTCAGGAAGATTTCAAGTAATTTGCTTAGGCCATCTGGCCAGGATTAAAACCAAAATCTGCCTTAAGCTCCCTTTCTACTACCTCATTTTCTCAAGAAGCTCATGGTAATGCCACCAAGTCAGGAACTTTTGTTCTTTGAGTCAATGTGACAATCATACTGCCTAGAACAGTGCCTGACATATGGTAGGTGCTCAGTAATTGTTTGTAGAATAAGTGAGTAGATTGAATGTGCAGACTGGGTTTTATGTAAACAAAAAGCAAAGTATTTCAAGCATGTTTGACATTATTGCCTTAATTGATAATCCATTTATAATACCAGAACATTGAACTCATCAGCCTTTATTCTTTTCACTCACCTATTCCATGCCTGCCTCTTTGTGTGTTGTTATGTGTTGTGTTCAGCGTAGTTTCTCTCATTGTTCTTCAGTGGTTTCCAACTAAACTTTTTATTTCCCGGAGTGATTTAATATGCCATTTTAAGGAAATTTTCATTTCTTCCTTTTTATAAAAAGAACATATTCTTTCCATGTTATGAGAGAACAAGTAATGGTGAAGCATGCTGGTTTGGGAGTTATCAGACCCAGGTTGAAATCCTGCTGCTTCTACCTAGGGGCTGGCTGACGTGAGGGAAATGCCCTTACTGATGCTGGCCCGGCCCTCCAGTTACCTCCTGTAGCGACTTCTCTGGGGCGGTTCTGAGGAGAGGTGCTCAGAGGAGAGCTTGGCATGTGCAAAATAATGTGTGTGTGTGAATGGCGCTATCAGCCAATGAAACTATGTTATTAGTATACTTTGTGAAGAGTATCATTTATCTAAAATTTGAATTTATTTTTCTAAAACATATAAACCTTTTCTGAGTATATGTTTTCCCACTTAATTTCATGATTTTAGATAGAACCTAAGATTTCTTTTGATGAATTGCCACATTATTGTTGAAGTGCTTAATCTGCTACCAGTACAAAATAAATACAAAATTCCTCTGTTAATCCTTTGGCAATAGTAACAAAGCCCCACTTCATTAAGCCCAATATGGACCCCATTCACTATTTAACTGGTCCAGAAGCTCCACTTATGGGCTTCTTCCAGGGACTATGGGGACAGAGGTATAGAGCAATTATATTGACTGAGAACACTAAACAGAGTCATCAGCCTCTTGGGCTGTCCAAATCATCCAACTGGTTTGATTGATCTTGATTTTCAGATCAACATAATGACATTAACCCAATCCACATGAGTATGTGGGAACAAGCAGATGGGTGTATCATTGTCAGCACTTACTATCACTTTGTGCCAAGCACTGTTGATTTTCTTTCCTGTGGCAGGCAACATGCAAGCAACTTTCAGCCAAGTCTACCCAGTTTCTAATCCCTGGTGGGAAGGGAGAGCTGTTGTGGTGTTTGAGGAAGAGGGTGGGCCATAGCACAAGAGTTCGGAGATCTGACCTCATCATTCACGCACAAAAGGAGATCACTGTCTGGTTGCCTCTGTTTTCTCTTCAGTAATATGGAGGTGATAATACTTGCTCTGCCTACTCTGCAGAATTGTTGTAGGGGATTTTTTAAAAAAAGTAATAAACTGAAATTAATATAAACCAGCATATGTGAAAGTGCTTTGAAATGTAAAAGGGGCTGTTGAAATGAAAGGTGGTGTCTGTTAAATTCATTGCAAAATCAAACTGCCCAGAGTTTTAGAACTGGAAAGCAGCTGGGTCCAACATCCCAATCTGCACCAGCCAGACTCCCGTCCACATCATTACTAACAAGGAATTCACCAGGTCCTGGTGGACACCACTCACATTGGAAGTCCTGGTTCATAAGGTGATGGTTCATGTCCCATCACTTTTACAGGTAGCTCATTCATCCCTGTATGGAACTAAAATGGCTTTCCATGTAATCTTCCCAGTTGTCTTGGTTTGTGTTCCAGAGCTACAAAGAATTTACCTGAACCCCATCCAGAGGGCAGAAAGCCTTTTAGATGTTTGAGTAATAGTGTTTATTTTAGAAAAAAAAAGGAACACAAAGAAGCAAAATAAAGATAGGCACTCATGGCATTTTGGTATATACCTTTACAACTGCTCTTTACTTTCTAAACAAAATTAAATTGTTTTTATATTGTGTGAATCCTGTTTCTTCTGTTTACTGAAGGGGGAATACTCTCCATGTCCCAAACATAGAATTGTATTATTTGTGATTACTCAATATATTGTCATATAGGTTCACTCCTTTATTGGACATTTATCTTTGTGCCAATGTTTTGCTAATATAAAGAATGTTTTGATAAGCATCCTGCTATTTAATTTTGTTAACTATTTTTAAATAATTATAGATCGATATGGAGTTACAAGAAACAGTACAGAGAGGCCTCTTGTATGTTTCACTCATTCTGTCAGTGGTCACCTTTTGCATAGTTATAGCACAGTATCATACCAGGAAATTGATATTGGTACAGTTCATCAATTTAATTCATATTTATCCAGTTTCACACACACTCGTTTATATGTGAGTGTGTGTGTGTACTTAGCAGTATCGATTTCAACACATCTATACATTTGTGTAACCACCATCACAGTCAAGATACAACACTGTCCCATCATTACAAAGACCCTCATGCTACCTTTTGATAGTTACACCCACAGCCAGCTGTTTCATTTTTAATCAGAGTTTTGTTTTATGTTAAGTCATTTGGGCACATGTGCCATAGTAGTGTACATTTCCCCTTGCCATTCTTCTTTGAAAGGGGAGGGTGCTATCTTTCTAGTTTAAAATTTAGACTGAATTCAAAGTGAGAAAAGATTACTTCATTGCTCTAATTTAACGATTTCTCACCCTGACCAATGTGGCTCAGTTGTTTGGACATCATCCTGCAATGAGAAAGGTCACCAGTTCGGTTCCTGGTCAGGGTGTGCACGAGAGGCAATCAACTGACCTTTCTCTCCCTCTCTTTATTCCTCCCTTCCCCCTCTCTAAATTTTTAAAAAATATATATACAAAAAAGATTTCCTATGAATTAGTTTTATTTACGGTGCAATTTCTTTTTAATATTTATATCTAGAACTTGTTAGGTGGTAGGCATTGAATAAATGTTGGAGGAATAAAAAGACAAATTAAGTTAAAAAATTCATAAGTCGTCATTGAGCTCCTACCAGGTTCAGGTACTGTTCTAGGTGAACAAGCAGAAAAATCTCTGACCTTATCCAGTTTGCATTTTAGTAAAATGAGAGAAGGAAATGAATGGACAAGTACATAAGAAAAGAAATTAGTAGATAGATGAATAAAGTAGCTTCTTGTATAACCAAAGAACTTTGGAATGCTACTTAGAAAGTGCTTTCCAAAGGTAAGGATCTTCATGGTTATTTGGAGTAAAGAGAGTCTTAGAAAATGCAATGTACCCTCCTATAGTCTAAGAACCCTTTTAGGGACTGAAGACAGAGGACAGACTTGACTGTATTTCATGCAGGGTTCTTCCCCTAACACCTCTTTTTCAGTTTGATCTTCATTGGTTGGTGTTCTAACTGCTGGTCATTATGCCCACTGGAAGGAACTAACATTTCCCAACCACGTATTTTCATAGAAGAACATTATGTTTGTTTTCCCTTGTGTATAGGATTATTCTTCTTAAAATATCTAAATCCTCATGTAAAAACATTTCATAGTGGTTCATCTTTGTTACATTTGCTCCTATTTAAAAGAGATTTTATTAAAATAATATTAAAAACATCATTCTTTATGTTTGGTTTTATTAATGCTGGTTAACAAGCTTACATTCCAGTAACCAATGCTCAATTATTTCATTTCTGGCAGGTGAATTTGATATCTGTGGCTAAAAGGAAGTGAAGGATATGAGATACAGTACTTAAAATCTGTGTGCATTTGCTCAGACTATTTGAACTTACATAGTAATTTAATAGGCAGAATGGCAGGCTAACTGATATGTTCCATTTAGCATTAAATATTGAATGAATAAGGGTTTTTAGAGATAGTTAATAGTTACATAATTCCAAGTGTATATTTTAGATTTTTTCAGTGGTTTCTTGTGTTTATATTATGTAAAGATTTTAAGGGGATCTCTACATTTTTAATTCATCTGATGATGGTGTAAGATCTTAATTTACTGGGTATTACTGCATTCTAGTCATCTTCTCCAGATAGCCTCAAAAGCCTTTGTATACACTGAGCTATTTTAAGAAGTTTATAGTGAGGTAAGACAGCAGCTTATTCCAAAGCATTATCCTGTTAGCCTCTTTGATCTAGGATCCTTTTTAAGAGACCCACTCATTAGGTAAGTACCCTTCAAAGGAGAGGCAGGGTGCAGAAAAATGATATAATCAATTTATTCTTTACTTCATGCCAGCATGAGAGAAGACAAATCACATTTCTTCAGGAAGGAATTCTAAGTGCCTGGCAATTTAGACAGGATAAATGGAGCCTGAGAGAGGAATTTTGAAGGCAACCATTACTTAAAATTGATACACTCAGTTGCTAAAGGGATCCACCAACTTACAGAGATGTTATAGGGACTGGATGAACTTACACATTTATGATAAAGTTATTTTTAAGTAGTAAAACTATATATATGTGTGTGTGTGTGTGTATGTGTGTGTGTGTTAATATTAATACATGTTAGGTATACCCAGTACAGTTAATATGCACTGATTCTGTCTGAAATTCCAGTCATCCTATGCTTTCAACAATTTTTTTTGGCTATGATGCAATTTTTTTCTCTAACCATTGTTTTTTTAGAAAAATTTCAACATGCCCAATTAAAAAATATTAAAGGTTGTGCACTGTGTCCTAGAATATTCCATTCTGTCTGTCTGTTACTGTATACCACCTGCTCAGTTCTAAAAACAAACTGAGTCAGCTAGAACCCTGATGAAGCTGGCTGCAGTTTTCTGAGTTACCTGCAGTGATTGAGGGCAGGTGGCAGAGAGAGAGGGAGTACATGTCATGAAGAACTGCTCATTCAACATCAGTTGTGGTTTGAGCGGCAGTCAGTCACATGAATACAGTTGCTACCATTCATGATTTTTGTTTCTTTCTTGTAACCCTGAAGTTGGCAGCTTAGAGCTTTTAGTGGGAGAGAAAAGGCTTATAGTACACAATGCTTACCGTGGGTAAGTAAAACTTTACTACATAAAAACCCCAACTTTAGAATAGTGGAATAGTCTGACTAGCTTCAAATGCAAAGAACAGAGAAACCTACATTCCAGAAGCTTATACAAGTAGCTGTTTAGTCATCAGGAACCCACACTCCTCTCTTGAGGCTTTGCTTTGGCTTTAGCCGTCCCATCCACATTCCAGCCCACAGAAAGGAGAAAGGAAAAAGAAACCTCTCTGTCTTTTAAGTTGCACATACCATCCATTGACATTTGAGTCATTTAACAGTTCATTTATTAAATAGTTGTTGAGCATCCACTACATGCAAGGACAGTTCTATGCCTTTAAGCACTGATCTAAGCACCAAATGAACAGAAAGAACAAAATCCCTTTATTCCTGTAGCTTCCATTCTAAGTAGGTACAAAACCAGGGCAGGGGAAGGGACTCATTGGCCACCATTTAAGTCACAAAGTTACACTTAGGTACAATTCAAGCAGGGAGATGCAACATTTAGCTGGGTGGCTCTATGTCCAGGTGACATTCAGGGAACCCAGCACCCAGGAAGAGAAGGAAAGAATGGGTATTGGAGAAATTAGCAGTCTTTGCTGAAATAAAGTATGAAAAAAATACCTCACTGAGCTTTTAAAAGCAACTTTGCTGGAAACAGCCTAAGTGCCCATCAGTAAATGAGTGAATCAAAAAAAAACTTATGATACATTTACACAATGGAATACTATGCAGCAGAAGGAAAGAAGGAGCTCCCACCCTTCACGACAGCATGGATGGAACTGGAGAGCATTATGCTAAGTGAAATAAGCCAGGCAGTGAAAGACAAATACCATATGATCTCACCTATAAGTGGAAACTAATCAACAAAAAAAATGAGCAAAAAGAATCAGAGACCTGAAAATAAAGAACAGACAGTAACTAGAGGGGATGGGGGAGGGGGATAACAGGGGGAAAAAGGGGAACATGTATGAAGGACCCATGGACAAGGACGATGGGATGGGAGTTGTCTTTTGGAGAAGGGGTTGGGTGGGGCAGGGGAGAGCAGTGAGGAGGGGGCATGGGGACAACTGTAGCTGAATAGCAATAAAAAATATTTAAAAAAGAATTCCAAAACCAATACTTTGAAATTAAAAAAAAAGGAGCAACTCTGCAAACTACACCTTTAGAGACAGTGAATCTAATAGACATTTACTCATATGAATGTATGTTCAGTAGATTGAGTTTATTTCTGGGTATCAGGGTTGGTAAATTATGGGCAAGTCATGTGCTGAGTGAATAGGTTGAGGGATAACGGAAAATCTCGCCACGCTTGGGATAGCCGATGGGTGACGGGCATTTGCTCTAGAGAGGGCAAAAAGGCAGATGCTCCCATCAACCATTAGAAAGCTGACATGTAAGAAAAGAAGTGGATTGATTTATGCTGCCTCAGAAGATTGTGCTAGAGCTGGGGTCTAAAATTTAAGAGGGGAAGACCTTCCTTCAGTGCTCTGTGGAACTTTGTAGTAGGAGGAGCTCTGTAGCCTTTTGAGGTAGCTCTTGACATTTGTCAGCAAATCCTGTGAAGGAG
>PVKM010051871.1:0-10369 GCA_004027735.1 Carollia perspicillata
CTGGCACCTTGTTTCTACCCTGTGGCAGTGCAAAGCTCCTTGCCCCTAGTTAAGGAGTAGTTACATTTATACAGTCCTAAGATTACATTCGGCCCTTTGAAGGCAACCACAAGGCTGATGTGGCCCCTAGTAGAAGTGAGTTTGACACCCTCAGAATAGGATGGTCCTAATTTTTCCTACTGAGCCTATTATCCAGCTGCCCACTGGACCTTGATTTTCTCTATAACCCCCACCTCCACCAGCCTGTTGTTGGCACCACATTAATCTGTGTTCTTCAGGATTCTTATCAGTGACTGAACTGTCAAATTTATTTGTTTGTGTACCTATTAATTATCTGTCTCTCCACTGAAATGCAAGCGCTATGAGACTGGGGACCCTGTCAATCTTATTATACTCCATTGTATGACTGATGCTCAGATCACTGGACCATTTGATAAATGAATATAGGGCCAATGGAAGGATCTGGAAACCCAGCATCAGCTGTCCCCCAGAAGGGCCCTCATATGGCAGTAGGATCTCTGAGATCTGTCCCCAGACAAGGCATGTCATAATTCCCCCAAGACTCACAGGTGAGGGTGGTGTGAGACTTCCTAGGCAGGGTGTAGGGATGTTATCTGTCCAAGTTCTTGAGGGAGAATGGGAGCTTTCCCTTAGGAAAACTCCTTGGAGTTTACTTGAAAGAAGAAGAACGACACCTGCAGTCAGCCCCTGAGTCCTTGAAGAGTGGCCGTCTGTCATCTTGACCTGACTCTTCATTCACTGTGCTAAGCTTTTCACGTATTAAAGCGCAGCATACAAGTGCAGGAGTAGCTGTTGGTATCACATAATCAGAGACATGATTAGGACAGGGAACATTCTATACCTGTCTCTGATTACTTGGGTTAGCTTAACCTCAATTAAGGAAATGGAACATTCACCTGATGAGTTCAAGGTGGGCAGATGGGGCTGCCACAGCTGTCTGGGATGCCAGGTGGAGGGAGGATATTTAGACCCAAGTGAGAGCAACTTCTTCTCAGTCAGCAAATGTGCCATCTGCGCCTCTCTGACTGTGTTTAAAATGAGGCACTTTAACTCTTTCAGGGAACAGCTTTCCAGGACAGTGATTGGTAGTCGAGTTACCTGCAGGAGTGTGAACAAATTTAAAGGGGACAGTTTACTCTTTCCACTGATGAGCAGGAAATGAACATGGCTCAGCGTGTGCATATGGAACATTATCAAGGCTCACTACACGCTGTGAAGAGGCCGGTATGAGTTGTCTCATTTTCAGATGGGAAGCTAAGGCAGCTATAAGACATGTATCACAAAGACGCGGTCCATGCGATATGAAACAACATTGGGGAGGGAGGAAAAAATAACCAGGTGGTTTCACTTAACCCTGGAGAATGTTAATGAGCACGTGGTAGTATACTGTTCACTTTGCTCTGTTGCTGTGCGTTGCTGCTCAGCCATTTGGAGTGGAATTTTCCACCTGAAAAAATAGATTAACACATGTTATTCAGCTCATCCATTTTGCTTTTGGTGTCACCTGCTATTCCATTCAGCAAACTGAGTATTTAAATAAAGCTTTGTGCAAGGTCCTGTTAAGGATACAAGGACAAGTAAGATGAAGTTCCTGTTCTCACATGTTTAGCCTAGTGGAGGAATCAGATACCTGCACAAATAGCTCTAACACACAGTCAGATTTTGGTAAATTGTGTGAGAAGTCCATCTCATTGCGTGCTTGTGGGTGTCTGGTTCCGGGCTAAGGAGTGAGATGCGAACTCAATCCTTTTGTGATTTAACTTATTCATGCCATTCCATATTAAATTCTTGCACAAACCTCAACTTATCTAACTCCCAAGTCCTCTGCTTTAACAGCTGTAATAGAAAATAGGGAAGTTCTGGGGCAAAGGAAAATGGTTGCCTTTGTTGTCAAGGGAACGAAGGGGCCAATTGGGAAGAGGGAGATAGAGAGCTGCTCGTATAGAGACACTAGCTAACGTAAATTATGGAAAAGCAACTTAAACCAACGGTCCTCAGGTGGAGTCTGGGGAAACAAAAATGGTTGGGGGGTGGAGGAGACACATTCATTAATGTGAGTCTGGCTCATATTAATCTCTTTCTCGACTGGCTCACAAACTAGCGTGGAACTGGCCAACCTAGCACTCAAGTCTGATGAACTCCATCTTGAATTTTGGAATCTCATGGTGAGCTGGTGACAGGGTGGGCATGCTGGGTCCCGTTTGTTAGGGACGGAGCCCCATGCTTGGGCAGCCCAGTAGCAAGGTATACCATAACGAGTCCTGGCAGCAGCCTTCCTTCCCTAGGCACCATTTCCTGTTCTGTCTGTGTAAGCCTCACATGCTGTCTGTGTTTGCTTTCTGCTCCTGGGTGTGGTACTTCCTGTGCTTTGGTCACGAAGGTACTTTCTGAAACTTGTTCCTGTTGTCAGACCGAAGTCTGAGCTGAAAATCAATCTCTCTTTCAGCTGAAACACAGATGCCACATTTCCTTCGATGGTAGCACTTTTAAGTCATTCTTCTGTCAGCAACTGATCCAGAGCTGACTATTTATCCTATTGTCTTCCCACTTTCATCTGAGCCACGTGCGAAAAGCTAGAACGTTTAGGATATGGGAGAAAGGCAAGGATGTTTTTAGATAGAGGAAAAAGGCAACAATTAGTAGCAGAGGCCTACACTCTCTTTCCCTAGCTGTTATTCTAATACTTTGTACTCAGTTATCTGAAGCAGAAAGCATCAGAGGACAATGACATCATAGGCATGACCTACGTGCCTGGCTTAGCCATAGTGTGCTAGGGTGTGTTAGCATCTGGAGTTCACACCAGAGGGTCTCAGACTTCAGTGTGCATCAGAATCGCCGGCAGGGCTTATTAAAGCAAGTTGCTGGGCCTCACCCTTAAGTTTTGCCTTCAGTTTGAAATGAAGTGGGGGCTGCTGTCCAGGGGACCACCTTTTGGGAACCACCATGTACACCAAGTATTTTAGCAGGAAATTTTGCATCGTCTCAAATTATTTGCTTTTTTTTTAACATTCAAGTCAATACATTTTGAGTACCTACTGTGTGCAGGACTCATGCCACTTGGTGTTAGAAGTCATTAGTCACATTTCAAAAACATAGATTTTGTTTAATGTTTTGTATCCTGTGTCATGTTAATAGGCAATCAGTTCACAGTTATTAATGACAGGTGTGAACCAACACCATTGACTTCTACTGTCTCATCTTGACTTAAAACCTTAAATGATTGTCAAAATGAGTGTAGACTGTGTGCAAACACAGTGATTGGTGCTAATTATGAAAACTTGTGATGTTCTTTTGACCTCTCAGATTGTCTTGTGGGAATAGACAGTCTTACTCTGTTAACATCATTCTCAAGCAATTTAATAAACACGGCATGTGAATTGTTCAATTTCATGTCCTTGGACATCCTCAGTGAAAGGTATTGCACAAGCATTATAGGTAATTAGACTTGGCTCTTAATTTAAATGACACTTTGACTTTTCATAGATATTAATGGAAGTGAACTGCAAATCCTCCAGACTACATTTAAATAACTAGTTAAAGTGACTCTGATACTTTAATTCTGCCCTAATGCTTCTTGCCCAAAGGTGAATTTTACTCAGGGGTATTGATACTGTTGTATTTTATTGTTCAGTATGTTTGCCGTGGGACATTTCGGTTCCACAAAGGACTCATGAGTTGGAAGTCATGTAATGTTCTATAATGGTGTCAGCTACCTAGAAACAATTATTGTTCTGCTAACATTTAAGGTTTGGGTTCAGTTGCTTGAGATATTTTATGACTACTTTCTCTTGTAGTATGAAATTTGGGCCTAACTTCACATTAATATTAAAAGTCAGATCTTATTTACAGTATGGATGGAAGTTGTATACAGCATGAATTCGATGATCTGAAAATTAAGTTCCTTGAAAACATTTTTGAAGATGAGACATGAAACTTCTGATATTTACACAACAAAATCAGTCTGTTTTTACTGCATGCTAAGTACCACTTTACTCTTACTGTTTTGCTCTTTTTTTAAACTCCCACCAAAATTTTTCCCCCATGTTCAAACATATTTCTGGTTCAAGTTGCAAAACAGTGTCCAAAATTGTTGGGAAGGTGCCATGGGAAGAAACTTTCTATTTAATTTTATTCCACCTTCATTTGCAGCTCTGTGGAGGAACCGCCTCAGGCTCCGTCTTCAGCGCTGAAAATCTCCCCCCTCAAACGAGACTCTTTTTTGATCTTTTAGAGATCTACAAGGGAATAAATATGCATGTAGATAAAAGAGAACATACAGATAAAATACATTTAGACTTTCTAAAACCTTAGATAATATATATTTGCATTAAAAACTTATTAAAAGCTGAGTCACTGTAGCATTGCCTGTATTTTGTCAGTGGTGTTAATCAGTTTGAAGTTTAGAAGGAAGGTAGCGTAATCAGAGTGTTTTTCTGTGAGAAAGAATGAATTCTTAGGAATTAATTTTAGGGTAAATTAGAAATAATGATCTCTGAAGTCAGTGCGTAAGTTTTGACTGTAGTAACCCTTTGTTCTTCCAGATACCAAGTTGGTTTGGGTATGTTGAAGCTATGTGCATGCTAAGAACATTGACAGATGAGTTTGTGTGGGTACTTATAAGGGAATACATTTGGGGATAGATTCTCACATCTCATTCTGAGGGAATCCTTGGTTAAACAAAATTCAGTTATGGTCTGTACTGGAGAGCCTTGTGAAAATATGAGTTCAGGTAGAGCATGTAGTATTTCACAAATTACTTGATCAGGAAATTTGCCTCTGAGCATTCTAACAATTCACGAGACAACAGCAATCTATGGTCACAGTTTTGGGAATGCAGGTCTGTGTTTCTGTCATCAGGTGATCATGAGTCTCAGGAGTTGTTACAGTACATCACCGAAAATGACTGTCTGGAGCGTTCCATGACCGACTAGTGTTGAGAGCTCTCAAAAGGAATATTAAAAACAAAGTAGAAATTGTTATACACTGTTTACGACTAAAAATCATGGTTCTCCTGTACCTCTTATATCAAGCAAAAGAGTTCTAAGGGCAATGACTTCCCTAGATTTAATCCCCCCTTTCCCTCAAGAGCTGTGGTTCTTCGGTTTTCTCCTTTCTCTCCATCATCAATCTTGTGCTCACAACAGGACTGTTCTTATCTTCATATACCAGAAACATATGGTGAATCCCTTTCTTGTTACCAGAGCATCTTCCAACTGCCTCACTTTTCTATTCCTTTCAACCTCAGACTCCTCAAATCACTTGTCTGCACAAACTGACTCAGTGTTTTCACCTCCTACTCAGGCTAAGCTCTAGATTCTACCTCTACCACCTCTACTTGCAACCACTTTTTCAGTAACCAATGGACTGCTGATAATGAAAGGAGGCACTGTTAACAATCCCGCATGGCTAGCAAGGATTACCTCCACTACTCTACTAATGTCCATCAATCACTGATTGAGGGCTGGCCCCAGGGATGTTAATTCCCTGGAACTTCTGGTCTGCCTTGCACAATTCAGGAAAGTCTTCAGGTGTTGGTGTTTGTACTTGGAAGCCTGCATCAAATACATGCAAAAAGTTGAGTGCAGAAGGCATGTGGATGGGTAGTAACAACATTTGTGACAGCTAAGCATCAGGATAAGCCTGAATAATCTTTTGAGATGAATGAATTCAAACTTGCTGCCTTTAGTCAACATTCATATGCTTAGAAATCAAGTCACACTGATGTCTGAACATGATCTGGCCAAGGAGACCAAGTGAAGGCATCTGAGAAAGAATTTGGAAAATCCTAACAGGATAACTTACTTGGATGCCCTTGAATAAGGCATGTGCCTGTAGCATGGTAATCCCTCGTGTGGAGAGAAGTTTATAGGGCGTTCAAGATGGAACCATCACAACAGTATCAGCATCTGACTGGCTGACTGTGATGGGCAATTTGTTGTACAGGTTGGCAGTAGTACCAAGGGACTAGAAAAGTCCACAGCCATGTCTGCCTCTGCTCAGCAAGCCCACCGAGTTTCAGCCCAGAATTACTAACACTCTCTTCGTTATAAGTTATTTTGCAAATGAGTGCTCCCAGGGGCCCCAAACTTTGAGATCACAGGCATCACACATTCACTTCCCAGCTCAGTGTGTTGTTCTTTTCTGGTCTGATCCAATTTAGTGTTCCAAACTGAAAAATGTAGGGGGGAGAGAGAGAGAGAGACAGATAGACAGACATATCCTGGGTACACCAAATTGTACCTTGACTTACCTTGTTGACCCTCATGTCATTTTCAGGGGCTTCTTCCTAAAGTATTGTAGTCTCAGGAGAAGCAGGTATCTAAATGTAGGAGGAGGAGCCTGGACATTATGGTTAGAGTCAGAGAAAGTGAATTAAAATGCTTTTTCTTCACTAGTCCTGGGCATGTTAACTCTCTGCAGCTCAGATTCTTATCTGTAGTGTGGACACATTGAGACTCAGCTGACAGTTGTGTTGATAATCACAACAATAAAGTCAGTGAGTGGCCATCATTGTCCAGATAAGTGCTCTGTGCCTTTAGATCCGTCTTGCTAGATCAAACCAGATCTAGAAGAAAGACTCTTGTCTTTTGACATAAAAACTCAACAGCAGTTGCTTTGAGCCAGAAGATACAGGGACCAATCAGAACCATCTCCACCACCTTTTTCTCAGACAGGTGGAGCCCTCCTCTCTGTTATGGCTTAATCTAATTATGAAGCAGGATTATATCAGGCTATATCATTTTCCTGTTTCACTGTAATTTATTCCAAAGCTGGCTATGAATCAAAAAGCAAATAAGTGGAATTTCCTCCTCGTTATGGGTTTCTTATGTTAGAAAATGTGTAGTCCTGTAGTTATGCAATGTGACTACACCTTCTATGCCAGGGAACCCAATGTGGTAAATCACCAATATGGTTGGTGGTTGAATTTCACATATGAGATACAAGCAAATAAAAATTTAAGAAATTAATTGGCACATCAAAAGAATTGAGGGCTACATTAAGTCAAGATGGTTTTTATTCCAGGAACATCTTATGGGGGAATTTGGCCTCCTGAAACTTACTCTGTGACTCAACTTTGAACTTGCTCTCTGTTGGATACGGTTTCCTAGGTGTAAAATAAGGAAATTTAATGATAATTAGATAATTTTAATGTCTTTTACTGATATTTTAAGTGTATGAAATTTGAAATAAGCTGAAACAGAACTCAAAATTATTTAGGGACTAATGCTCTATCTCTAGACCAGTTTCCACAGAGAATGTTTGATCTCTGGGGAACACACTGTCTCTCAGTGGATCGGCTGCCTGCTATATCCTGCCATATCTCCTTTTGTTTTTGTTTTTTCACTCCTTTCCTCAGTGGTATTGATTGTCCCATCATACTCCACTAAAGTCTAAGGGCTGGAAATGCATGAAGTTACCCCAAGACATGTAGATTGAGTAGCTATAAAGTATATTTAAGTATAATACATATTATTGTTAAATCAGCTTTTCTTTCTGTCATCACTTAATATGCTGACATCTTCTGTTTTACCTTTCAAAGGAAAACTCATCAACTATAGAAGGAAATTTTTCCCTTTTTGCATAATACACTGATACACGTTGAGGTATCAGAGGTGTGCTTCTAAAGCACATATCTCTCAAGGTCATTTTTGGGGGGTTCTGGTCACAAGTTACAGAAATCCATTATGGTAGACTTAATAGTGAACACATTATTGAAAGGAGATTTGGGAACTGATAGAATTGCTAGGATACCTGAAGAACTAGGCTTGAGGCTACATAACCAGAGACAATACCTCTAATCACTGGTCTCATGACATTCTAATGTCATAGTTGAGCACTATTCCCCATAGCTTACCCTGCTGATGGCATGCTCTTGGGCACTGGGCACTGCAGGCCCTGGTACCTGGTTGTGGTTGCCAACACTGCCTCTCTGTATTGTCAGAAAAAATTTTACATGGTCATTTTTTTTCTAATTAATGGTGTAACAAGCACTCTGATTGGTGTAACCTAGGTTCTATGGCCATGACCTAGCTGCAAAGGAGTCTGGGAAAGTGATATTGTGCTGCTTCAGCTTTGGCAGGGAGAGGAGGGTTTTGACTTTTGCCAAGACTCAGTGGGTAGAGAATTTTCCAAACATAGTAAATGGTTAAGATGCTAGAAAAATGATGGAATATTCAGGAAAATGTTCAAAAAGAATGACAAATATTCACCTCAGTCCAGTTGGAGAGCACCTCTCATTCTGTATCATGACAGGAGCCATTTGCAATGAAGCAAAATATGTTACTTTCTGCCACCAAATGTTATTCTTTTTGCATCCAACCATCAGAATGTCAGAAATGTGAGTTTTCAGGAGAAAATAATTTTCCATTTTGTCAATTTCATTATGTCTACTTTTTAGTTGTTTTACAAATGTTAGGTCAACCAAAATAAGCACCATTCTTTTTCTTATAAAACCAGAATCCATTATGAAATAAGATGCACTCTGCACTTATGACCACAGTGATTCTATTTATTATAGGGGCAATATGAAGAATTAAGCAATTAAATAGCTTCGAACCTGACAAGGAAGATCATTCTGTGCTTATAGGATTTGCCCACCCCCCCAAAAAAAAAATATCAGCAGGACCTTCCTTTGCAATTGTGAAAAAGGGAGGGTTTTAAGGTCTTCATTTTGCATTTCCTTCATCTCTATGGTAATCATCCTGATGAAATGACTTCATGAAACCTAATTTATATTAAGCAGTCATTTGTATAAGTGACTGGTAAAACCTAATGGGTACCACTTAGTCTTTTATCTCTAATTCTGTCCTTAAAGGATCCTCTAATGTTATGAGGTCCCATCCCTGGTTCTTGCCAGTGTCTTTGGGAAGCACATCACATTTGTATGGAGAGAGGACAGGTGATGTTACTTGTAGGTGCAGAAGGAAGTGTGCTTGGTGTGTCAGATAACCAACTAGCTGGGACTTAAAAAATGCTTATGTCTACCTTTCATGCTAGTGTATTCTAAGCCCTATTTTATAGATGAAGAGACCAAGTCTCAGTGGGATTAGAAAGCTTGCTCCAGGTCCCTGTGTTAAACAAAATAATGGCCTCTTAAAGTGGCCCACGTCCTGGTCCCTGAAACTGGAGACTATGTTACATGACGCAGCAAAGGAGAATTCAGGTTGCAGATGGGATTCAGGTTGCTAATCAATGGACTTCACAAATAAAGAGATTATCTTGAGTTATCTGGGTGGACACAAAGTAGTCTAAGGCCCTTTAAGGAGGAAGAGGAAGGCCAAGGAGGAGATCAGAGTAACCGAGTTGAAGGTGGTCTGCTGCTGCGTCTTCCCCCGGAGCACCCAGAAGGAACCAGCCCATTCACACCTTGACTGTAGTTCATTGAGACCCATTTTGGACTTCGGATCTCCAAAATATCAGTAAAATATTAAAGCTAGCAAAAGTGTGTTGTTTTCTGCCACTAATGAGTGGTAATTTGCTATAGCAGCAATCGGAAACTAATAAAGCCACATGGCAATTAAATCCTGGTGGGACCAGGATTCAAAGTTGAAATCCTAACTTCTTCGGGCATAGTTCAAAGACAAGTATCCAAAAGGCATGATGAAAAGAGGATCCAGTTTAGTTAAGAAGTCAGCAGAAGAACCAAAAACAAGGTGGAAAGGATCTGAAGAGGTGGAAAACAAAAATCATAATGGGATGCTTGGGGTATTATTAGCAGATGGTATTAGAAGATTCTTGAGGCAGAAACCTCAGCTAATGGAGTGCTGCTCCTGACCTCTCTTCCCAGGCAGTGAACAAAGGCGAAGCAAACAGACACACATGGGCATGTAAGCCCATGTAAGCTTGTAAGCTTACATGTAAGCATGTAAGGAATGTAAGCTCCGTGAGGGCAGGGCCCCTGCCCTGTTTGCTCCTACACCCTAAGAACCAAAAGTGGGGCCTGGGACAAAAGTGAATGGTGCCTTGACTTCAAGCCCTCATATCCAGTGAGTTAATCTGGAAGAGCTGGATAATCCCTCATTTTTTCCAGTGCTCAAAAGCCCTAAGCAGCTTTGAATTGTATTAGGCCAGAAGGCCTGTTCTATTTTCATCCGAAAGACCAAGCCTGAATTGTACATCTTATAATAATATTGATAGCTAGTGCCTAAGTAGCATTTGATGCATATTGGCACAGTTTAACGTGATTTACATTTATTAACTCATTATTATGTGTCCGTATTTTGATTCATAGCAATCATATAATTTAAGTACTACATTATCCTTGTTCTACAGATGAGGGAGATGTAGGCAGAGAACATTTAGGAGGGTCACCCATGCTTACACAGCTTGTTAATGGTGGAGCTGGCTT
>PVKM010051872.1:0-10366 GCA_004027735.1 Carollia perspicillata
ACTCACAAAAGTTAATGGATTAAAGACAAATGTAAAACTTGCAACTCCTAGAGGAACATGTAGAAGCAAAGCTCCTTGACATGGGTCTTAGTGATGATTTTTTGGATATGACACCTAAAACATAGGCAACAAAATAAAAAGTAAACAAGTGGGACTACACCAAACTAAAAAGATTTTGCACAGCAAAAGAAACTTAAATAAATTTAAAATACAAACTATGAAAGGGGAAAAATATTTGCAAACCATATATCTATTAAGGGATTAATATCCAAAATATGTTAAGAACTGATATAACTCAATAAGCAAAAAATAAAATTAAATTAAAAAATAACCCAATTAATAAGTGGGAAAAGGATCTGAATAGACATTTCTCCAAAGAGATATATGAACTTGAAATATCAGGGAGGGCCACTTTGTACAGTATATGGTTGTCTAACCACTATGCTGTACACCTGAAACTAATGCAGAATAGCATTGAATATAAACTGTAACTGAAAAATAAATAATAAAAAGGAGATATATAAAAAACCCACAGGTACATGAAAAGATGTTCTACATTACTAGTCATTAGGGAAAACCACAATGAGATATTACCTCATGCTCGTTAGAATGCCCATCATTAAAAAGATAATGACCATTGGTGGGAATGCAGACTGGTAGAGCCACTGTGGAAAACAGCATGGAGATACCTCAAAAAAATTAAAACTGAATCTGCCTTTTGACCCAGCAATCCCACTTCTGGGAATATATCTGAAGAAACTTAAGACATTAATTCAAAAGAATATAAAGACCCCAATGTTCATTGCAGCATTATTTACAATTGCCAAGATGGGGAAACAGCCCAAGTGTCCATCAGTAGATAAGTGGATAAAACAACTATGGGACATGTACACAATGGAATACTACTCAGTCATTAAGAAGAATAAAATTTTACTCTTTGTGAGACTATAGGTGGACCTGGAGAACATTATGCTAAGTGAAATAAGCCAGTCAGAGAAAGAAAATACCATGTGATTTCACTCATGTGTAGAATTTAATGAACTAACAAGCAAAATAGAGACATACTCATAGATAGAGAGCAGAATGACAGCTAAGGGGGTGGAGGGCAAGGGTTGGAGGGACTGAGCAGAAAGGCAAAAGAACTCACAGACATGGAAAACACTGTGGTGATTGCAGAGGTGGGGGATGAGGGTATAAAGGAACTAAATGGTAAGGGAAAAAATACAAAAATAAAAAGACAATAGCATAAATGTGGAGAAAAGTGAACCCTGTGCACTGCTGGTAGGAAGGAAAATTGGTACAGCCACTCTGGAAACAATATGAAGGATCTTCAAAAATTAAAAATAGAACCACCAATATATATGTACAATGGAATATTATTCAACCATAAAAAATTAGAAAGTCCTAGTATTTGCAACAACACAAATGGACCTTGAAGTCATTACGCTAAGTGAAATAAGTCAGGTGGAAGACAGCAAATACTGTATGATCTCACTTATATGTAGAATCCTTAAAAACATAAAAAGAACTAACTCATAGAAAATGAGGTCACACTTGTGGTTACCGTAGGCAGGAGAATTAGAGGATGGCGGTCGAAACATACAGATTACCAGCTATGAGATACATAAGCACTCAGGCTGTAATGCGTGGCATGATGACTGCAGCTAACGCGAGGGTGTAATACACAGGAAAGTTGTTAAGAGAGTAAATCCTAGGAGTCCTCATCACAAGGAGAACTTTTTCCTTTATCATTTTGTTCTTTTTATTGTATCTGTATCAAATGATGGATATTAGCTGACCTGTGAATTATTTCACAATATATGTAACCAAATCATCATGCTGTATACCTTAACCTTGTACAGTAATGCAAGTCTCATTCTTAATAAAACTGGGGGTAGGAGAATTGAGGCATTAAAAAGGTGACTAAAAGATCTGAGCACGTGAGTGTGTTGACTTTGAGGTTAAGTACAGTGTGGTCACTGTGGGCTGCTTTGGGAGGCCTGATGTTAGAGTGTCAGGTCTTGCTCTTGGGCTGCCGATCAGAGAAGAGTGTTTCAATCTCTTACATAGGTGAGATTGCTAGTGTTCTGGAAACAGAGTGGAGCAAAAGGGTTGGCTTCAGAGGCCCTCAGCATTTGTAGTCAATATATATAGAGTTGATTTCTTTATGTTGGGTAGGGTATGCAGCCCTGAAGTCTCAGGTGTGACCACCTCCCCAACCCACCCTTCGCTGTCTCCATAGAAACAACTTGAAAACTTATGTTGAGATGAAGAACAGGCAATCTCTCCGTGACTCGGAGTGAGGATGGCATTTCAGGAATCTACTGCTCTTTCATCCAGTCTTTACAAGACTTTTGTTATCCTTAGACACCTGAAACTGACAGGTTCAGAGACATTTGAGAATTCTGTGGTATGAATTAAGTTGGTCCTCACTTTTCTCTATCAACTAAAAACTCAGCTTTCTGGGCCTTTCTGAATCAGTTATCACTTATCTGTTTTCCATCTCCCAATGTTTCGTTGTTATTGTTCTTGCTCCTGTTTCCCTCATTCTCATGCATGTATGTCTTTTAAAAAATATCTTAACATTATTGCTAAAGACATTTAGAAAGAGTAGAATTAGCTTCATATGCTCAACCTATTATCTTAACCCCAAAATTTCCCATGATAAAATATTTCATGCTTTATTATATGTGATGAAAGAACCAGTGGGCAGATTAATCAAATACATGAGCTCTTACAGAATAAAGCATTTACCTTTTTTCAATCATTGAGAGTAATATGGCCAATAGAAAATTTTCATAAAATTATATATTACCCCCATGCTACTTTCCTAAGTCATTCACTAGGCACAATTTTGGGGGATCCTGCATTCATTATGCTGTTAAACCACTATTATGACCAAAAGGAGAATTTTAAAACAACATACTAAGATAGGAATTAAGTAAGAACCCCCTAGTTAGAATTTCGATATGATGAATTAAGTCCTGTGATATAATTACTTTTAGATAAAAGATCACTACTCTAGAATTTACATTTGTTTCTGCAATGATCCCAGACTAAAAGCATTGCTTTCATTGAATTAAAACATGGGCGGACATATCTGAAAAGGCAGCAGAAGCAGGCTATTTGAGATTCTGTTCTATGTGGGATGAGTGTTATAGTTACAGCGAAGGCTGTGTACCAAGGACAAAGACCCTGTTAGCAATACGAGAGGAAAAACTGTGCCTTAACCCACCAACATTGCACCAACACTGCTCCCAAAGGGCAGGTCGAGAATGTTCATTAGGGACAAATAAACAAAGTCCATTTTGAGTGTGGTCGTGCTGGACCTAGAACTGCCAGATAAAACACAGGATTCCTAGTTTGATTTGAATTTTAGATAAATAAAAAATAATTTTTTAGTGAATTATGTCCTTTTCAATATTTGGAACATACTTATACTTAAAAAATATTCATTGCTTATCTGAAATTAAGCTTTAACTGGGCATCCTGTATTTTTATTTGTTAAGTTGGAGAACTAAGATCATAGCCCTCAGTCTACAATCAGAATCTCTAATAAAGTTTATGTGAATGAAATAAAAACTTAAAAAGCTCTAGAAAATGTCACTTATAGCTCAAGGCAGCCAACAGAGTGATCAGGAAGCACTAGGGATCAGGAATGAAAGAGAGAATAGTACATTCCATAAGGCACGTGCGGAGAGCTTCTTGCTGTCCAGGAGAGATGATGGACTCTCTCCCTGCCCCTCTTCCTGCCCTAAAGTTCCACTAACCAGGAGGGAGGAGATTAAAGAAATGAGGGGAAACCGAGGGTTCTGATGGGAGTGAGGGGGCGGAGGCTACTGTATCTTGGCCATGAACAATGGCCCCGTGCCGCTTGGCCAGTGAGACATGGAGATCTGAGGTTAAACTCTAATGTGACAAGCAAGCACAGAAAAATATTTGTACTAAGGCATTCCAAATTTATAGGTGGCAGCAGAAGTGATTTGCCAGAAGTGCATTATATAAAAAGTTAAAGTATTATATTTTATTTTTAATATATATTTTTTATTTTTAGAGAGAGGGGAAGAGAAGGAGAAAGAGTGAGAAACATTGATGTGTGGTTGCCTCTCATGTGTCCCCCACTGGGGACCTGGCCTGCAACCCGGGCATGTGCCCTGACTGGGAATCGAACCGGCGACCCCTTGCTTCACAGGTCCACGCTCAATCCACTGAGCTACACCAGCCATGGCAAAGTACTATATTTTAAATAACATCATTTTTTATAGAACCAGGCTGTTCCTAAGTATATTATTTTTCCCCAACCCCTTACCCTAATATCTATTATTGTCTGTAAGGATTTAATGTAGACTTTCAGGACAACTTTTCTTATGTGTTTATTTTTTTTTAATTTCTCTGCTGTTTCTCTTCAGGAGTACATATGATCATAGCATTCTGCCCTAGAGTATTCTCCCCCATGCTCTTTACTCTCATTCAATAGCACACACCTTTGGGAAGGCAGAGAAATTTCCTAAAACCAGAGAGGCACAGGAGCCCCCATGTTGCCTGAGTGCCTCCTGTCCTCCAGGCAGGCTCCCAGACACATAACGATCCTAGAGGGGTGGCTGCTGTCCTGTGGTTAGAGACCTCTAGGGAAGGAAAGCAGAACATCCCTCTGTAGGAGCAGTGTAGGGGTGCTTTTTCCTTTCCTTTCTGTCATGGTCAAACTTCTGCGGACCTAGGATTGAAACTCTGATTTCAATTTATTCAAAAAGAGTGATCATTTTCAAAAAGAATTAACTACTAGACTAGAACTTGGCCTTCCTCTATGGCTGAATAGCCTCGATGGCCAAAATTCCAAGCTTCAACTGTAGCCCTCAGCCTTCAGAAGAGCTGTCTAATGGCCTCGGTTTCCCTCCTCCTTCCACCCAAGGTGCTGTGGAGCTGTCCCTTCTCTTTCAAGGAGGATTATATGGATCAGTGATGGAGAGAAGGGAAATAGAGGCATACTCATGTTATCTGTTGCCTAACAGTGTTTTTGGCAGTTACTACTTAATTTAAAAATTTCTGCATATAAAATTAGATGATAATATATATGTGTGTGTACATATATATATATATGTACATCTGCATTTACAAATAAACATAGCATATTTCCTCCCAGTACTTTCTAAATCTTGCCACTGAATACTTTAATCACAGTCTTCGTGGCCTTTCCATGTTTTATCTTGAGCTAAATAGCCCTGGTTTGGGATACCCACTGCATTATGAGATATTATATTGTGCAGTAGGGACTCTATGGGATAAAAGCTTTAGGGATTTGTTTTCCATGGAAGAATAACCCTTCCGCGTGCAGGTAAAAAGCACACGTGGGGCTCAGCAATCAGCTGGGCTTTCCCCTCAAAGTCCCAGCCCCGGCCTTGTCAGATTGTTTCCCGCCCAGGGCTGCTCTCCCTCTGTCCATCATAAGGAAGAGGAGATCTTATATATTCCCTGCTCACACACACACATAGCCTCCTCCATTATCATTATCATTCGCCAGAACATTTTTTAAAAGACTTTGTCTATCCATTTTTACAGAGAGGAAGGGAGGGAGAAAGAGAGGGAGAGAAACATCAATGTGTGGTTGCCTCTTGAGTGCCCCCTACTGGGCACCTGGCCCACAACCCAGGCATGTGCCCTGACTGGGAATCGAACTGGTGAGCCTTTGGTTCACAGGCTGTTGCTCAATCCACTGAGCCAAAACAGACAGAGCAGAACACTTTTTTTCACTAAGGATAAACTTCCATTGGCAGCTAATCTCCCAACATCTATAGTGTATCTTAGCTTTCACTCTTGGTTTGTACATCTTGTGGGTTTGGACAAATGTATAATGACAAATATTCATCATTATATTATTATACATTTTCATTGCCCCCCAAATCCACTGTGCTCCGCCTATTCATTGCACCCCCTGGCACCACTGAACTTTTTGCCCTCTCCATAGTTTTTGCCTTTTCCAGAGTCCCACATGATTGGAGTTATACAGTGTACAGTCTTTTCTCATTGGCTTCTTTCACTTAGTAATATGCATTTAAGTTTTCTCTATGTCTCTTCATGGCTTATTAGCTCATTTATTTTTAGTGTTAAATAATATTCCATTGCTTGTATGTACCACAGTTTATTTATCCGTTCATCTAAAAGAACACTTTTTTGTTTCCAAACTTTGGCACTTATGAATAAAACTGCTATAAGCATCTATGTTCAAGTTTTTGTGTGAACATAATTTTCAACTCATTTGGGTAAATACCAAGATATATGATTGCTGGATCCCATGGTAAGAGTATGTTTGATTTTGTAGAAAACTGTCAAATTGCCTTCCAAATGCTGTACAATTTTGCATTTCCACTAGTAATGCGTAGGAGTTCCTGTTGCTCCACACCCTCCCTAGCATTTGGTGTTGTCAGTGTTGATGGATTTTAGCCATTCAGAGAGGTGTACAGTGGTATCTCATTGTTGTTTTAACTTGCATTTCCCTGATGATATATAATGTGAAGCACATTTACATACATTTATTTGCCATCTGTATATCTTCTGTGCTGAGGTGTCTGTTAAGGTCTTTGGAACAGTTTTTAATTGGGTCATTATTTTCTTATCATTGAGTTTTCGGAGTTCTTTGTATATTTTGGATAACAGTGCTTTATCAGATATGTCTTTTGAAATTATGTTCTCCCAGTATGTGACTTGTCTTCTTAATATCCTCTTAATATTATCTTTCAGAGACCAATCTTAATTTTAATGAAATCCAACTTATTATTTCTTTTATGAATCTTACCTTTGGTATTATTTTTTTAAAAAGCATCAGTGTCCCTGGCTGGGGTGGCTCAGTGGATTGAGAACCAGCTTGCAAACGAGAATTTTGAAGGTTCGATTCTGATCAGGGCACGTGCCGGCCAGGTCCCCAGTTGGAGGTGAGCAAGAGGCAACCAACTGATGTTTCTCTGCCTCTAAAAATAAATAAATAAAATCTTTACAAAATCAAGCATCACCATACCCAAGGTCATCTAGATTTTCTCTTATGTCATCTTCTAAGAGTTTTATAGTTTTGCATTTTCCGTGTAAGTCGATGATCTATTTCAAGTTTAATTTTGTGAAGGGTATAAAGATAGTGCCTACCATTTTTTTTAACCTGTGGATATTCAGTTTTTCCAGTACCATTTGATGAAGAGATCATCTTTTCTCCATTGTACTGCATTTGCTCCTTTCTCAAAAACCAGTTGAGTATGTAAGGGTCTATTTCTGGACTCTCAGTTCCATTCCATGTAAATTATTTTTGTATGGTCTGTCTTCCCATTGGACCTGAAGCCCTGTGAGTATGCAGATATGTCCCTCTGGTTCACTGTTCTGTCCTCATCACTCAGCAGTGCTGGAGATAGTAGGGTCTTGTAAAACATACGTTGAACTTTGACCAATGTGCTGGATTATGTACCCTAGGAATTAAGACAAAAGAAAAATATCAGATTGAGGAGGACCGGACAGGTTTCATGGAGGAGGTGGGTCTTGAAGAAACAGCTCTTTTGCATTGGTAGAGAGAAGAGATGAGGTACCCAGGTATCACAGAGCTCAAGGAAAGGCAAAAAGGAAATACGGGGTATGGCATTTTGAGGCTATTATGCTAACTAAATTAAAGCACTCAGGAAGGAGACCAGTGGGGAATAATACCAAAATGCATGCTCTGAGTATGAACGGTGTGTGAGTGATTAACCTTACCTGTTCCTTAAGATAAAAGAGAAATCTTAGATGACAGTTACAGGAACTCTTGGGGAAATGGGATGTCATTTATGAATATGTAAAGGTTTAGCCTTACATAGATTTCAAGAAGTAATTAATTCTAGCCTAAGGCTCTTAGATGAATCAGACCCCTTTTGTCCACAGTGAGCAAAGATTGAATGGAAATAAGAGAGTCACGGTGTATGCACACTGCACTATCATCCAATATACTTGTCAACAGCCTGCCAATTCCCATTCTTCTTCCACAACCAACCAGAGGACTGCAGACAGGCTAAAACGCAGTCTCCTGGATGGAGGAACCGATTTAGGAAGAAAAAGAAGATTCAGTTACCTAGCGAATTCAATACATAAGAAACCCATTTTGACTTGAATTATTTTTCCAACTTCTGTGTACTACTTTTTTCAATGATTATAGAGCTTTTTATAGCTGGAAAGTCAGCTAATCATTTTCAGGTTGTCCTAAAGCAATAGAGACTACCTACATACAACGAATTTTAAAACTGGGCAATATTTTGTTTTAAAATATATGCCTGTAATTGCAACACATTCAGGTAGCAATGTTCTCTTTCTAACTGGCTTTTCATAAAAATAAAAGCATGGAGGTCATGATAATGACCACCTTTGCCAGGGGTTGGCAGTGCAGATTTTAACAAAACGATTTTCCTTTCAGCTAAGCTGCTGGTGCCATCTAGTGGCCGATTCAGTGGATAAAGACAGGTTCAGGAAAGGTACTCAGAAGAGTTTGATAATATTTTTTCTCGAATATGGCTAATTGATAATACCACAGAGAAGGAAACTAGGTATTTATAATATCTTTGATATAATTTGAAAGTTATCAAAGGGAAGAAATAGAAAAAAGATGACATATTTCAAGGGAAATACATTTAAAGACAAAAGAATTCAACTTGAGATTAAATAGTGATTTATAAAACAACTAAGCAAAGATTCTGGGACCATCTTTCTTATACTAAAGATTAAACACAGACATAATGAGAAGTTATTAAAATTCTATCTTCCCTGGGAGTTTATATACAATGAAGTATTTCTATATTTTTAAATGAAGGGCGGAGTGGGATGGAAACCCAAACTTTATTTGGAACACAAACTAATTTCATCACCATCATAATGAGTGAGAATGATTAAAGTTCCAAATTGGAAACCCCATGACTTTGTTCTTTGAAACGTTTTCCCCCCTAGGCCGTAGAGTAAAAACACAAGTTTGTATTTACACGAAGATTTAACTGAAGAGGTTTCTCTCACCAGATCATCCCAAATCAACACAGTCTGCCTGGTCAGCACTAAGTGCTACAAAGAACAAGGGTATAACACAAAAGGGTGCTGTTTCAGCCTACCTTGGGTTTCTGTGGTGTGACAAATGCAATAATCTGAAACGGCCCTGGGAAACCCACCCTCTGGGCCCACCTTCCACAGAAGGCCCACGGCCTAAGATGCTGTCTAACCTCTAGCTTATTCGAAGGAAACACAAGGTTTATGGTCACATAGCTTTTAAGTCACTAGGTGGCTTCCGTTGCTGTTACGAGGAAAGGCGCTTAACACATGTAATAAAATAGGCCCATAAAGAAACCTGGGAGGTTGGGGTGAGCTTCCTCTAACATGAGAAGAATAAACACCTGACACAGTACAACAAATGCTTGAAGCTGTTTCCCAGGTCAACTTGTCCTGAATCACTGCCTCTTTCCTGCTCCATTCATCCCGTGAACAATAGGTTTTCTTTTTTTTTAATTCCTAGGGTTTTTTTTTTTTTAAAGATTTTATTTATTTATCTTTAGAGGGGAAGGGAAGGAGAAAAATATCAATGTATGGTCACCTCTCATGCATTCCCTGCTGAGAAATGGCCTGCAACCCAGGCATGTGCCCTGACTGGGAATCAGACCCAGATCCTCTGGTTTGCAGGCCCACACTCAATCCACTGAGCTACACCAGCCAGGGTAACAATGGGTTTTCCAAACAGCTAATTGAGTAATGGTTGGAGCCATCTTGGAAAGTAAGGAGCCCATAGTATCACACTATCTTCCCTTTTTAAGTTGTTTTTATAAAGATCATTCTAGTTAAAATTATCTGCCTTTTTGTCCACTTAGTGATTAATTCCTTAGATACTTAGTAAACAACTATTGAACACAGGTCATTATACTTGGAATGATGAAATCATAGCCCTTGTTCTCAAGGAACTACTGTGAGAGAAAGCAAGAAAAGCATTTACCAATAGAAGGCCGAGTAGTGGAATTATAAATAAAGATTCCAGAGTTTTGGAGGCAAAACCATCCTAGTGAGTTGAAAATTCAGGAATGGAGTGAGCACATGTTCACGCATTGCCATCAGTCCAGACACTGAAGGGGTATGGTTTCGGTGGGGACAAGTTCATCAAGTGGCCACGTGTATCCATCTGGCTAATGGGATGGAGAACAAAGGAGAGCCTAGAGGTGGGTGACTAGTATCCTCATAAGACTGAATCAGGAATGGAGGAGAGGGGACCAGCCAGGTGTTGCGGAAGTAGCACTGGTAAACTTTGTGTCCACTTGGCCTTGGGGAAAGAAGAAAAAGAGAAAATGAGGGAAGAGTTCAATGCAATTCACGTTTTAAGCCCATGTGGCTAGAATAA